>JALMQS010000421.1:0-82962 GCA_024734495.1 Forficula auricularia
AACAGCTTTCAATCGATTATTAAGAACATTTTTGTTTTATACAGTAAATTTCCCTTTATAATGTACTTTATCTGACATTTCTATGATAAAATATATACAAGCTCGGGCAGTGTTGCCAGATTTGTCAAACGAGCACGGGATTGGCTAGTAGTGGTATATAAACAGCAAAAAGTTTTGGGCTTATAAATTATGAATCCTTATTGTCTGTGCCTACTATATACTCTAGCATTAACTTTTAACTTTTATTTATGATGTTCAAATTAACTAAGATATATAAATCCTCAAAGATTTAGAATAAAAAAATATTTGCTAAATTTTCAGAATGCCGTTCCAAGTTTCGAATTCTGATTACTAAATATCCTAGTTCAATGATGGCGAACCTTTTTGAGAAGTGGGTCAAATTTTGTTCCAGGGGTCAGTAAGTCCCTTGGAGGGGAGGGGGGAAGGGGGGGGAGAATACCAATAATTTCGAAACAACTAAAATTTGTTAAGAGAAAATTATTAAAAAAAAAAAAATTAATAAACATACTTCTAAAAAGTACAAAATAATGTAATATGTACTTAATCAAAGAGTGTGGGGGCGCAGAAACATGTACTTTTAATTAGCCCCACGATTTTTTATTAAGTACATATTACCTACATAAGTTTGGACTTTTTAGAAGCATGTTTTTTAGTTTTTTTTTTTAAATATAATTAATTTTTTTGCTTTTTAGTCTTAATTATAGCTAATGTACATACCGGTGAAGTTAATATAAAGCATGTAAAAACTTTGACAGTTGACCTTTTATTTATTTATTTATTTTTTGTTCTCACTTTTTAAAATCCACTAAAAATTTTGCATTCACTTCATTTCCAAATTTATTTCTGTTAGATTTTACAAAATTCACTGAGGAAAACAATTTTTCAGATGATTATGTGGAAAGAAACATAGTTAAAAGAGCATTAGCAAGTTTCTTCACTGTATAAAATTGATTTATAAAGAATCCCGTACGTTTAATATAATATTTTAGTGTGGGATCATTATTATCTGCACTACCTCTACTACCCCTCAAAAAATTTGTCATGTAAATAAAAAAATAAAAAATTTAGAGTCTAAATATTACCTTATAGTCAAATAAAACCATTGATACTTAAGAATGCGATGAACATCACTATTATTGAAAGATATTAATTTGCCGATGGTAATAGATTCAAATTTACTAGAAAATCATAAGATGGTGTCATCTATTAAATCCGTTGAAATGGAATATTTTTAATTATATGTCAGAGGGTTGTTTTTCACCCCTTCGGGAATCGAACCCGAGTGCCAGTAACAGCAATCCGGGCCACCTGGCTCACCTGCGGGATACGAACCTCTCTGACATATGCAAACGCGTAAAATATTTTACTCAAAGATTGTTATCTTAATTTGTAAAATTTCGCGATATAGTGATTCTAAATTTAAACATATAGCCATGCCATATAATTTAAATAAAGGTGGTTGAGTGTTTCGATTAAATTAGGAAAAGTCATTCCATTGCCCTTCGAATTTTGAATTTTTCAAAATTCGAAACACTCAACATCCTTTATTTAAATTATATGGCATGGCTATATGTTTAAATTTAGAGATCACTATATCGCGAAATTTTACAAATTAAGATAACAATCTTTGAGTAAAATATTTTACGCGTTTGCATATGTCAGAGTGGTTCGTATCCACGCAGGTGAGCCAGGTGGCCCGGATTGCTGTTACTGGCACTCGGGTTCGATTCCCGAGGGGTGAAAAACAACCCCTCTGACATATAATTAAAAATATTCCATTTCAACGGATTTAATAGATGACACCATCTTATGATTTTCTATCACTATTATTGTCTAAGTGATACCATTTTTGTTGCTCTAAAGTTCCTTTAAATTTCTTATAATACAACGATTACGTTACATTAGTTATAAAATAAAAACATCATTTAATTATTTTGTTATTAATGATGTTTGAAATAATATTGCTTTTCAAATAGATGAGAATATTATTTATGAGTATAGGTACATTGAATATGAAAAAAAACTTCTCCGATCCAAAAAGGGGCATATGGGTATCCTAATGACATTACCAAAAAAATTTAATAATAATATTATTCATGAAAATAATAACATACAAGTTTTTTGTACCCAATTTCCCCAAAATCTAGCAAATTTTTAAAATATGGCAACACCGTCATCGGCGGCGGTAATGTTATATTTCGAAGCTATAAAATAAGCATGCATTTTGACGAAAAATTAAATATCTCATATTTTAGTGCTAAGGAGGAATAAATATAAGTGCTCTAGGGTTCCTCGCTCTACAAAAGGTTGAGAAACACTGTCTTAAAGCAATTTCATCAGTGCCAAGTTTCATATAATTATCTTGAAATTCAAAGATTAAGATGTCATTGACGTTTATTATATTTATTAGAACTTAAATTTATTGAATAATTATTGTCTGAGATTGAAGGAAGAGTTAAGTACATAGTACATGATTACATCAAAGTGCCGCCTTTTGTCCCTCAACTGGAGAGCTTACTGACCCTTGGCTTAAATCAAGGATCACATTAATATTAAAAAATATTACAAAAATTAACTTCTATATAAATGTTCTATTGATATTCGTCGTAAAGGCTTATTTTGATTGATATCCATATTTATTTCTTAAGTATGGATTACACATTTTAGCATGGAGAAATGTTATATTGAGAAACTTTTTATTGATTAAACATGTATATAAATAAATATAAATCTTTTATAGAACAATCTAGAAAAAAGTCCAAACCTTTCAAAGTCTCATGAGTTATTAGTAGTGTATAAATTTTAATCCGATTGAAATAAAGAAAGGGGGTGTAAATTAGTCCATGCCGCGAAATAAATATTTTAATCATTCATATCTTGTCTTCGGTAAGTCGCAGAGCCTTGAAATTTGAAACGTAAGCTATCTAGAGGCTACAAGAAGTATCACAAGATTTTGGCTAAAATAGAAGTACCGGAAGTTGATGTATAGAGTAAGTAAGAATGTACCTCCCCCCCTCTGCGTTTCGCATCCATAAATCTCAGAGCTACGAAATTCTAAACTTAAACTTAAACGCGATATAGGCTAGAAGGGGTACAGCAAGTTTTTGCTTGAAATCGGAACAACAGAAATTGACATTTACATTAAAGATTTTTTTTTTGGATTTTTCTCAAATTCTGCACTAACGATTTTTTTAAAATTGGTGTACTTATCAAGTATCGTGAGTTATTAAGCTATTTATAAGCAAAAGTTACCCAGCGATGCTCTGTGCTCTAGGCACTATATATTTATAACTTTTAAGGAGTTCGGTGTTGGTTCTAGGTGAAACATTTTTAATATAATAATAAAACTAAGATACGAGGTAGGTTTCATTTCGTTCGACGTTAAAAATCTTTTCCCCTCGATCCCGCTTTCGGACTTAAAAATAATATTAGATGAACTCATTAACTCAAATATTACAGACCCATCTCGAAATAATCATATTCGCCAATTACTAGACCTATGCCTAAACCAAAATTATTTTCTCTTTAACAATAACTACTATAAACCACAAAAAGGATTAGCCATGGGTAGTCCCCTTAGCCCCTTGCTTTCAGAAATTTATATGTCTCATTTAGAACAAATCATTCTTAGCCCAACCAACCACTATTTCAAAGATATTGTGTTCTGGCGTAGATACGTAGACGATATTTTTGTCATATGGTCTGGCACTAAAAGACAAATTAATCTATTCCAACAATATCTTAATACTCTCCATGAAAATATACAATTTACTTCTGAAATAGGTACAAATAATACTCTCGCTTTCTTGGACCTTCAAATAACTATTTCACATCAAAAATTACACTATGAAATATATAGAAAACCCACTTTCACGGACACAGTCATTCCCTTCTCATCTAATCACCCCATTAATACAAAATTTGCAGCATTCTATTCAATGATTCATAGACTCCTCAGTATACCCATGAATACTATAAATTTCAATAAAGAGCTTAACATCATTCAGAATATAGCCCTGAATAATGGATATAACATTTCGACTATCAACAAAATTTATAATAAAATCAAACGTAAATTCACTATTTCACACTTACACTCATTAGAATCGGGAACTGAAAAATATATAGAAGAATACCCTTCATTTCTAATCATCTGACATCTCCATTAGCTTATACTCTTAGATCATATGGAATCACTCCTGCTTTATACAACAACAACAATCTAGGCTCCCAATTAATTAACAATAAAATAGACAAGAGGTGATAAATTAGACAAATCAGAGAGTGTATAAATTAGCTTGTCAAGATTGCGACGATTTTTATAAGTGGGCAGACAGGTCGCGCTTTCAAAAATACATTACTCCGAGCATGTAAGAGCCCTTAATCATCTCAACAAATCCAATAACATTAATTTAGATTCGACCTCAGCCTTCGCAATTCACCTTACACGAATCTAACCATTCACCTCTCTAATAATAACCCTATCCCCATTCATTTCAAAGAAAAGGCCTTAAATTGGACCTCTCGGAATCCACCGAGATAAAAATAGCCTCTCTGTAATTCAAATATTTTAAATAATCAATTGGAAGTGTATAAAAATACAATTATTGAGTTATATGTTATAATAAATTAAATTCAGGTACTTGTCCATTCGCTATTATAATAGCAGGTATAGATCCTTTCACCCAGCTCAAATCTCAATAGAAAATATTAATTCTTAGAACAACTATCCCCCCTCTTCCCCTACATTCCCCCCACCACATACATTTTAAAAAAATTTTTTTTTAAATTCTTACTTGTAAAACTATTTTTCCAATATGTAATCAGTTTTCTTAGACTCCTGATGATGGGCTAACCCCCGAAATATATCGAATTCAAAACTCAATTTTTTGTTTTATTTCTTTTTTGTGAAACCTACCTCGTATCTTAGTTTTTATTATTATACTATATCTGTTTATATATTTCAAAATATCAATAAAATTATAATTTACATCATTATCATTAGTGAGCATGAGTCTTTGTAAATTGACATACAAAAATGATAAAGAAAATAATAAATATATTTTTGAAAGAAGTTATGATTAATGTCATTTTTTAAAGAAAATTTGGCTTGGAATTTTTCAAAAAATTATTTATTTGATATGAGTGAGCGGACAGCAATTAAAGTGTTGACGAGAGGCTGTTTAAAGTTAAGTCAACTGATAAGCGGTTGGTCCCTTTGATGAGGCCATGGCGGCCCCGCCAGCGGCCATCTTGCCTGCCTCTCTGCTCGGTCATCCGGGTCAAATGCAAGCCACTGAATCATGTGTCATGTCCTGACATCTCACTTAGCTTTGATCTCCCGACAGCTGAGACAATTGGCTTATTTAGAAACACGATAAACAATTTACTCCCGCGATTATTATTATTCCTCAGTCAACTTTGGTCCCACAAAAGAAACAATTGAGTAGCAGGATTGGATCTTAAATATTTTTTACTCTCTAAAAAGAAGAGAGGGTAATCGCAAATTTCAACCAGCTTTTGAGAAGAGTTGTGTAAGTTGTGTAGAAGCTATTAAAACATATATATATTAGATATTTAATCAGAGCACCAATCCTCCTTTATTTTTGTTGCGAATCGCGACATTCAGGGTATCTTTTTGATAAAAATATAATTATTTTTAAGAGTAATATTTTGGAGTAACAGGCGGTATGCCCTTTGATGCTGGAACGTGCCTTTTTTGACAATAGGAAATTGAGACTTTACAATTCTCACTTTTTGAACCTCAATAAAATTAATGTATGTTTGTCATATTTTGGGTTAAGAAATAAGTCCTGTCGGATGGCTTTTAACACCAGATGTCAATAGAAAATTCATTGATTGGGGTTCTTCTAAATTTCGACTTTGCGTGGGAATTTTCCAGAAGAATAATTTCTAGAAAATAGGCGGATTTCAATATTTTAAACGCACTCTTGATTAAGGATTCAACCAATAAGAAGTTTTTGGGGAATTTCTACTCAAAGTCCGGCAATTTTCAATAAACAAGCAAGCAGGTTTTAAGTTAGTTGAGCAGAGGCAGTGCCAGTTGCTAGTTGGGAGATGAGAATGAGTTGAGAAGTAACAAATACAAATCATAAGCTCTCTAGCCATCATCGAAGAGAAATGTATATTTTAATTAAGTAATAAAAAAAAACAATATCAAATAAATAATATTCTCTTATTTAAACAAAACATCTCCTCCTTCAATTAGCATCAAATCTAAGAAACAGGTCAGATCGCAAGGACAGGTTACCAATACCTTCTCTCCGAGACGTAATTCTTCGAGGAAAACCCAACAACTCGTCAACCTTTCTCTGGTCAAGAAAGGTTGCAAACACAAACTTAGATGTTGTCATAACATTTTGGCAAAATGGGAACTTATTTGCTATGTTGAAAAAATTCATTTATCATCGTTAAATGTAGAGTCTTGATTCTTAGATTAGATCATAATTTTTCTATTATGTTTTTTAGGTAAATGCAGCTTTTAGCTTGTTCTGTTCATATGATCCATAATGTAAAAAAAAAATTAATAGAATTAAATTCTATACTAGCGGTTGCTGGTTAACAGGGGCTTAAGAGAAAGAATTTATGTCTAAATGCTAAAATTGTTGGAGTCGGTATATCTTTATACGGATCTGAGGGTTTCAGATTCATTTTTGCAATTTTTATAAGAGAGCAAATTTTAATTAAAAATCTTATTACAATTCTTGTATATATACAAACGATTTCGATGAAATTCACGGGTTAGGGGGTTCGTGGGTTGATAATTCGATCTGTCAGGGTCCCATCCTCGGCTAACTTTAATTTGATAAATATTTTGCTCATTTAAATAATTATTCACAGGTGATTGTATCAATAAATATTTATAAATACATTTTTTTCAATTTCCATATAATAATAATTGGTTTTTTAATTTTAGCTCCCACGAATAGTTCATTATAAATATTATTATATATTAAAATTAGATAATTGAATTAATTAGAGAGCTGGTTCAATATCATGTTATTTAATTTTAAAAAAATTGATTAGTGGTACTGAATGGTGGTAGAACTTAATGCTGAATTGATGGAAAGACTGCCCAATGATAAGGAAACAAATTCCGAATAAATTGAATTGAATTGGTATTGAATTTTTAACATTTCGATTATTATTGACAACCATTGCTGAAGACATTGAGGAATCGTCTTAAAATCGAAAATGACCATCGATTCTCATCTAATACTTGAGGATTAATCATTTTGCATTGAAATTTTAGCGTTTCGACTATTAGTTGTAACTATTGCTGAAGACGCTGAAGACATGGAAGAAGACTTAATACGAGGTCTCACTTTTTTGGGGAAAAAAATATTTTGATAGGTTTTTTAATGAAACTAATTATTAACATATGGTTGAATCAAAATAAAACAAGTGTACTTGATTAAATAAAAAATACATTACCGACCGAAGAATCGGTCCTCCAGGTACTTGTTATAATATAGCTATGAATGAAAAATATTATTTATTTTTTCAAACTATCATTCAGTTTATACGTGAGTGATCAAATTTTTGTTTTTCTCTATCGGAAATTCATAGTTATAGTTAATTTTTAATTGGATTGATCTACGAAGAAGCTTACTGATAAGTCTTTACAGTCCCTCAAACTAGCATAAAGAAGAAAGGAAGAGAGTCCCCAGAAGTCATCGGGCAAACGTATTAGCGAATGAACTAGTTCGACAATTCCCTGATTTGTCCATGAAGAGATTCTGGGATCGGGCGAATCGCATGAATAGAAAGCTTTTAGAGGAATTATTCACTTCATCTCATCAGAATACATGTTGTTTTAGTATCAATAAAATAGGAAACGCTTCTTCGATGGGCCAACGAGCCAGGCAAGTAAGTACTTGTGAAATACCACTATAACCCGTAAAAAAACTCCTGTGTTTAATATGTTTCACCATAAACCAACAACCGCTTTCCCTAAATGTTAAAGTAAGTAGGTATCTATTAATCTATAGGCAATCAAGAGATATGACCAACTACTAAATTCGAGATTCTAAAAATATTTTTTTCTTCATGTCAGAAGATTTGTAATGTTGGACAGGTAATCAAACATCTTTAGAGAATTTGATTCAAAGATAATGTCTGGAAAATTTTTGCCCTCGCACCTTGCATATCTAGATATTAGACAACGTTGAGTCTTGCTTTTTCAAGAAAATTTAGGTCGACCAAACATTAGAGACCATTCGGAGAGACAAATACCTATTTGAGAGAGGGGGGGGGGGAGCAGGCCAAAAAAATTTAGTTAATATGATTTATTTCTATGGTATGAATTTAAAATTCTTGGGAATCAAGCTGTAAAAAGATAAAATCCGCCAAAAGATAATTATTCCTATTAGTTAATTGAAAAAAATGAAAAAATAAGGCGAGATAAAAATTATTAATTTCCAATAACAAGAAGCTAATACAAACTTAAACAAATTTTTATCCAGTATTCTTTTGATAATGCCAGAGGAATATGTAGCAAAATAGTTAAACTATCTTGTTGTATTGAGTGAAATATGTGATATTGAAGCTCAAAAATTATGTTAGATGACAATATTCCACTCATTGAAGAGAAAATATAAGTAAAATATATGACATTTTCACGAAATATTTAGTTATCAATATGTATTTATGAATGTGATCGTTGACTTTACTTAGCTAAGGATACAAAATAAGGATACAAATTAGCCAATCAAAATTATTCTTTCGTGAGCGTGTTCAATTACAAAAATTCAATTTTTCGGTAGGTGTGTGAAAATAAATATTTCTACGAACAAATTTTTTATTAAGATTGTGTAACAAAAGTTAGTCATCCATCTGAAAACTAACCGCGCTCTATGTTAGATCATTTCCAAAATCTATTGGGTTCGGAAACTTTTAATAGTATTAAATGATTGGCATAGTTTAATATGATATTAGTGGTTCAAAAGAAAATCTCACACAATTCTTATGGAAGCTTTTATATTTTCTACTGGGAAAGGTGTGGTATGATTCTAAAATTCCGATAAACTTCTGAATTCTATGATTATAGCTTCAAATAATCTTCAATTAAATAAGGTAGCTACCAAGAAATAAAGAAATTCAAAAGACCTATAATTTTCGAAAATTCTCTTTATTAAAGCTCCCAAATCTACCCATTTTTGCTTAATAAATTACACGTTTGTCTTATGATTTATAAATTGGCGTCGGTAATTGGATTTACCGATTGCCCGAGTCTCATGAAGTGGTTTGTCTTGTTAAGTGTCTCGAGACAATTGATGAAGCGGGGGATATTTTGTTTGTGAAGGCGCCGGGTCTTTTGGACCTGTCTGAGGTTCTTTTGGAACCTCGGCAAATTTCAAGATCAAGACTAGTCATTAAATCCACTTCAAAGCGCCTCCTACGACGTTAAATATTTGAGAAAAGTACTAAAAAGGTCCAAGTTCTGCCCTTTAATAGAAGCTTGCCGCTGAAGGACGAGAACTCATTTGTTATCCAAAGATAATTATTTCTTGTTAAAATCATAAATAAATGGTAAAAAAATGGGGTAGAAAAACAAGCTGTTGGAAAATCTACTAAGAAATCAGTGATCCAAATCAAAATCACTCAGTTCAGAGATCTTACGTCTTACTCAAGCCGTTCGGGCAATGATCGCAGTATTTTGAATTCGGTTTCGAAGATCGTATTGATATAACTCTTCAATTACACTGGGACACAAAACAAACCACTGTGATAACAGCTGCATTAAATATTATGCTAACAGACCAGAATAATTTTGATAGTCACTCATCTAAGAATTGACCGTGGTATATGATGCTTAACATAGGTGATCACTGATCAGTAGGTTTTCTTTCAATGTTACCAGATGTCATTCAAAATAGGTTAAATTAATATAACGAATAATTTGAGCTTAAAGTACAATCTTTCAAGACAATCTTCAACTATGTAGAACCTCAAAGTTTCTTTATATAAATAAATTTCTAGCTTTTTGGATGTTGTTTGATAAATTTATTAGGAAATCTAGTTATTGCCAATCAATGTTTTTTTACATTCACATTTATATTCTATAGAATATAATGGGGGAAGCATTCTGGGTCTTGGACTCTTTGAGAGCTTCTATCTCAGAGAAGAAAAAAGTTAATTTCATTTTGTAACTTCTAGGTTGAAGGAATCGATGCCCTTAATAGTTGGAAATTGATTATTGATAATTATATTCAATTTTGAAAGAAATTGATTGATTATTTTTTAAGAAAATGGAAAAAAGCTAGATAACTGTATCAAATGACTTGCGACCCAGCCTCTTGATAAAAGAGACCAAAAGAATTATAAATGGGAAAGAAATCGATCTTATTTTATTGATTTAATCTATCTGAAGGTTCGCAGCATTTTGATTAAGAATTTTGTAGTTTAAAAGAAATTGTATGAAAAGATTCAATTTCTTCTCTCTGGGACCGAATCAACTAGAAATGGCAAAAAGTTTTATTTTTTTCTCATTACATATTCAATCAAATCTATTGAAATTTCATAATGTGTGTTAAAATTTTTAAATTTTTATTTCCTTTTTGTGAAACACCACTATATCCCGTTAAAAAACTCCTGTGTTTAATATATTTCACAATAAACCAACACCGCTTTCCCTAAATGTTACTTTCACATTTATATTCTATAGAATATAATGTGGAAGTATTGCGATCGCCTGTCTTGGGTCCTGACTCTTTGAGAGCTTGTCATCTCAGAGATGAAAAAAGTTAATTACATTTTGTAACTTCTAGGTGGAAGGAATCGATGGCCTTAATAGTTGGAAACCGGATTTAGGACATAAAACCGGATATTGTGGTCTCCAAAAAGGGGCCAAACATCCATTGGTCATTGAGTCGTATATTACGTACGTATGTATGTACCCTGCGTTTCGCAACCATAAGTCTCAGAGCTACGAAATTAGAAACTTAAGCTCTATATTGGGTAAAAGATGTACAGCAAGATTTTGGTTGAAATCGGAACAACGGAAGTGGACATTTACATGAAAGATTTTTCGTTTTTTTTTTTATTTTTTCAAAAACGGCACTAACGATCTTTTTAAAAATTGGTGTACTTATCAAGTGTCATGAGTTATAAGTCGTGTATAAATTTTAATCCGATTGAAATAAAGAAAGGGGATGTAAATTAGGAGTGTCGCGATGATTTCAAATAAGTGAAAATGTGAAAGTCGTGTGGTGGACACATCAGTTGATTTGTTTTTGTTTTGTGTTTTGACTGAATTTCATCTGCAAAGTCTGGTCAAATTTCACATCTTTTTTTCTTACACAATTATTTATTTATCGGTTTTAGTAAAGAATTTAACTTTATTTTCTTTTTCCCTCTCATTCTTTTTTATATTTATCTGTCTCGTTTATAGATGTGTTTTATTTACATTTTTATAGGCTTAGATGTAACAAACAATTTCTGAGATTATGAGAATTACACATCAAATTTTAAAGCCTCTAAAATACAAAATGACTCAGATGGACTATTTGCAGTTGTTGACGCCCGAAATAAAATGCATCCTAGTAATAATAAATTTCATTTCAAAAGATTACTTACATTTATTAAGATATGTTTTAAAATAAAATCCAAATGAACGTACTCAGACATTTCGGGTCAATCTGTTCACAAAGAATACAAACGTTATCAAGATTTGGATATTTATTTAGAATTCTACACATTACTGTTATAGTTATTCTATCAGAAAAATTTCACACATTTTGGTGACGGGCTGATAGGAAGATGGAATTGAATGGAAGGAAACCCAAGTATAAATAAAGAAATGATTCCCATTTTGATTTTTACCCTTTTGAACCGACGCGGCGCTTCGGAGTATATTCCCACCTTCTAGGGGGGTTTATAATAAATAGGATTAGACATCAATAGTATTTTATATACTTATATACATTTATAAATATATAAGTACAAATATTATTTAAAATTTAATTTTTTACTTGACCATACAGGGTATGGTCAAGTATTGTAATCATGAATGAAAAAAGTTTTTTTTTTGCTTCTTTTTTTCGAAATATCTAAAAAACGGCTAAAACTATTTTGATTAAAAAAATTGAGCGCAACCATAGCATTTCGATCTACAAAAAAGCTCTAATAAGTGAACATCGAAAAAATTATATTTTTCGAGATAATAATTGTTTTGTCAAAATGTCTGTTAGTCTGTGCATTACCAAATTTTGTGGACGATCTAGCTCAAAAACTAGTGTGAAAATCGAAACCAAATTTCACACGAAATTTTGGTGCATTTAGATTAAGAGTTGATTAGATTTTGGTGCACATCGAACCAAAATTAAGAGGGGTGGAGGGGGGATTAAAAATCTAGGCCATTTGAGAAAACGAAACCAAATTTTGTATATATAAACAGTGGACCCCCAAAAGTCTAAAAATGAAAAAACTAACCCCTCTCCCAACATGATTATAAATAATTTTATTAAATATGTGTTAAAATTAGGCAATTTAATTAATTAGATAGCTGGTTCAAAAATTGTTATTTAAATAAAAAAAATTAATTAGAGGTATTGAAGATGGAGAGGTAGAATTTAATGCTGAATTGATGGAGAGACTGCCCAAAGATAAAGAAAACTACTAATTCCTATTACATTGAATTGAATTGGTATTGAATTTTTGACGTTTCGATTATTATAGGTAACAATTGCTGAAGTCATGGAAGAATCGATTTAATACCAGGTCTCTCTTTTGGGAAAAAAATTTTAACAAATTTTTTAATGAAACTAATTAATAACATAAATCAAAATAAAACAAATGGTTGATTAAATCAAAAACAAACACATGCATTGCCGAGTATCGCTCCGAGTTCCAGGTACTAGTATATATATAATAAAAAAAAGTCAAATCAAATATTATTTTCAGTTTAATTTTAATTTTTTATTATTTAATTTTTTATAATTATTTAATATGAACTTTAAATTAATGTTAGATCATTAATAATCCCATCATAGCATATTTATTCCATTCAATTCTCAAATTCACACATTTTTCCCCTTCAACCGAGAAAAAATTAAATCTTCTTAGCAAGATAGCAGGTAAACCTTTACACAATTGAATACAAAATATATGTAGCAATTAATTTTCAAAATGATACAAATGTCATGTTGGAGGGCATTATTTTGTTTCCGCGAGGGGAGCTTGACGTGTATATAGTAGCTTGAATCAGACCCCATTGGCCAGGTGCGGCCCTGAATGATATGATATATTTATATATAACCCTTGAAAAAATAAATTCTATCCTTTGAAATTAGAACTTCGAGACCAAGTTGTTTTCTAATTCTATAAGTGTATGCGCTTTATTGGTTTATATAAAGGGAAAAGGTTGATATATGGGGCCCCAATTTGGTTTGCATTCATAAACACTTTATTTTACTTCGAAAATCACCAACATTATCAGGAATAACACTTTAGGGTATTTCTTATATTATAACAAAATATATGTAATGATATTATATATGTTTATATATAATGCTATTTAAAAAGGTAGAAAATTTTTTTGTTCAATGTTGGACTTTTTACTTTACCATACAGGGTATGGTCAAATATTGTGATCGTGCATGAAAATAGTGGTTTTTTCCTTCTTTTTTTCGAAATATCTCAAAAAACGGCTGAAACTATTTTGCGAAACCATGGCATTTCGGTCTACAAAAAAAGCCCTAATAAGTGAATATCGAAAAAATTATATTTTTCGAGATAATAATTGTTTTGTCAAAATGTCTGTTAGTTAGTGTCTGTCTAGTTGTCTGGTTGGGTCCGTTAGTCTGTGCATTACCAAATTTTTGTGGACGAGCTAGCTCAAAAACTAGTTTGAACATCAAAACCAAATTTCGCACGTAGTTTTGGTCCATTGAGATTAAGAGCTGATTAGATTTTGGTGCAAATCGACCCATAATTAAGGTGGAGGTGGGGTTAAAAATTAAAAATCTAGGCCATTTGAGCAAACTCAACCAAATTTGGTATACATAATCAGTGGACCCTCAGAAGTCTAAAAATGCAAAAACTAACCCCCAAAATAGCGGGGGGGGGGGAGTCAAAAAATGAAAATCTAGGCCCTTGTACCAAACTCAGTCAAATTTTGTATACATAATCAGTGGGACCCCGGGAGTCTAAAAATGGAAAAACTAACCCCCCTCCCCTACATGATTATAAATAATTTTATTAAATATTAAATATAAGTGAGGAGCCAGTTAATGGTAAAAGTCAAGTGGATGGCCACATCAGAACACGTCAGCTTATTTAGTTACTAGTAATATGGCTCCCATAAATTTTTGGAAAAAAAAACAAACTCAAATTCATAAAAAGTATATTTATTTATAGAAAAATTGAAGAAAACAATAGGA
This sequence comes from Forficula auricularia, assembly GCA_024734495.1. Classification (NCBI taxonomy): domain Eukaryota; kingdom Metazoa; phylum Arthropoda; class Insecta; order Dermaptera; family Forficulidae; genus Forficula; species Forficula auricularia. The sequence continues at coordinate 14,424 of JALMQS010000421.1, forward strand.
AACACAGGCTTGTTAATCAACCTTTATAATATAAATCATGAAAAAATGCAGGGAGATGATGTTACGATAGATTTCATATATTTAGGCCAGGATGTTTTAATGTCAACCTCCCTTTAGGTTTCGTAAAAGCTCGTACGTTTGTTATGTCATTAGCTCGGTCTTACATCAAAACTTATTTACCTTCATCCAATGGTGTAAGTAAGTCCGTGAAAAATAAAATATTAAATATTTCTAATTAAATAGACTAATGATGAAGATCAAGCCGTCGAAACTATAGTCTCTAACAAATAAATCATATATATATCTTATACTATTAAATATACTATATATATTTATCTAGATTAATTTGTAACAACGCTTAGAGAAATTTCTCTAAAAAAATTACTCCTCTTTCCTAGAATCGAACCGACGAACTCTTGAACTATGGTTATCAGCTCTAACCACTAGACCAATGTCACATTAATATTTATATCTTGATTTCTTTTACTAAAACTATATATTTTTGATTTAGACTGTGTCGAGATAATACTTTTAATATATATTAATTAACGAGGCAAATTTGAAATATAATTCTCAGCTCTGATTTTAAACTGATGGCTCCAATCGATTTTCATTAACCAGGCAAATTTGAAATATATATATTCGAATTTTTGAAATGAAAGACTCCAATTCATTTTAAATTAAGAAACATTAAATATATTGATAATTGTTCCTCCCCCCCCCCCCCCTCGCTACTCAAAAATTAAAGATGCGAAACTTTTAGAGACGATGTATTTTCGGTAGTTTACGTTTGGAGTGTGGTTTTTTAAGAGGAATAAAATTTTTGGACCGAGACGCTGCCCGCCAGGGCACCAGCCCGGAGGGTCGAGCTTGCGGGGCGTGCCGAAGGCACGCACGAAAAGCTCGTATTATTATATTATACTATTAAATGAGCAATTCTTATATAATATATATATTTATTTATTAGCTGCAAGGCCCGCAAACATAGAAACATAGGTACATTTTTTTTATATTATTTATTGGCATCGGGCAAACATAGGTACATAAACAGGCACAAATGACCTTTAGTAGCCCCCTGGGCCCCACCCACTCCTGGGGGGACGGGCATACGAACATAGGTACAGAGACAGGCACAAATCCCCTTTAGTAGTATGTGATTTATCCCAAGGATAATGAAAACCACAAATTCTGAATAAAAATATTTATTAGAACGTCATTTCCATCCTCTTAAAAAACTCGACGATTCACAGGATAGTCCCTCCTTCTTCAGGGTTTAAAAGGTTCAACAAATGAACCTCACTGTATATTAATAATATTTTTAATATCAATATTAAGTTCAGAAATTTGTTCCAAGCGATGCCTTGATAATGGCCAGATGCAGGTCAAAACGCTGGCAAAAAATTGATTTAAATTTTATTTAATTCTGACTGCAAATAAAAATCAACCCTTTTTTCCGGAATTTAAGATTTAATAAAATATTAATTTATCGCTATTAAATAAAGCAAAAATCGGTCCGTCAGGCACTACCTATTTAAACTCGTTAAATATATATGTATATGTTTATTTACCAGGTACATCAATCAGAAGGCAACCTCATTCATTTCTCTTTATGAATCAACAACTTTGCTACTTTCGGCAAAACAAAATCTTTTCACTTAAAGAATCCTTGCTGAAACCATCTAGAATGGATATTTTATGTATTTCCATTAGGTGGTCAACAAATAGAATGGGTGATAAATTTACAAAATCCTATATTCATTAACTAATTTTATTATTTTATAAATATGAATTTGGGATATATCATGCTTTTGTCGCTTTGTTATTTTCAAGTTCTGTTTCTTTACTCGAATCCGCTCCGCAATAACCAGAAATTCTGCCGCATTCCTAACTGCTCGGATTTCTGTTGGTTAATTTTGTCCCATATTAGCCAGCAAACGATTATGAATACCAAATAGCAATAGAAGTCATTCCTAGGATGCTCCCAGGAACATACACTCCATTATTGCTAGTTGGTGGTGTTATCGTGAATCCATGCCCTCTAAAGAAGTACAGATTTTTATCTAAATGTTTCCATACTAAAACTAAAGCGAGAAAGTAAATTTTGGATAAATCGATTAAGGGAAATTTATACAAAATGTTTTATGTACAATAAGTAAATATTTGTTTTCCAACATTCAATTTAATATAAATAAAATTTAAATTTTATATATTAAGTTTAAATTTAATATATGAAAATTTAGAAAATTATTAATATTAATATAATTCCTAATATAAATTTAAGTTTTTTCCCTTATTTATCTGTAGAAACGTAATATAAATAAACGTATTAGTAGGGCGATTCCCTACCTGAAAAGGAAAAAAATGATATTAATAAAATAAAATAGTGAATTTAATGTATTTTTATAAAAATTTTCTCAATAAAATTATATTAATATATAATCTATTTTAGTTGATCTTTTTAGAAAAATTCGAAAAAATTAATATGAAAAATGTAGATTATTTATTAATTATTTAATTATAAGAATCCGGTATTAAATAGATATCTTACCTTAAAAGCCAAAGCCTCGTGCCTGGACCTGGATGCTGAGTAAGCAGGATCATACACTCACACTCGCGCACAAGAAAAAATATACTCGCGATTCGATTCGATATGGAAAAAGTAGGAAATTAAAGGTAAAATGGACACAAGATGTAAAGATAAAAGGATTTGATTTTTTCCAAGGGAAATAAAAAAATCAAATACTTCATTTAAATGTTAGTATTAATAGGACGAGCACCTACCTGAAAAAAAGCATTATTAGTAAAATAATATATTGAATTTAAATTATTTTTTTGTACAAATATTCCAATAAAACTATATGTAATATATTTTTTAATTTATTTTACAATGTTTTTGAAAAATTCGAAAACAGTATTTGAAAAATTTAGAATTTGTTATTTATTTAATTATAAAAATAGAATATTATAAAGTTATCTTACCTTAACAGTCAATGTCTCGAGCCTAAACCTGGCATGATTACTCCACAGGAATAAACTACACTCGTGCACATTTAAAAATATACTCCCGAAACATTTTGATTTCGAAGGAATAAGAATTTGTGAACACACGGTAATCCGTTTAAGTTGGTTAGGATTAGGGATAGTTCATGATTCTCCTGATAAAAGAATCATGAGCTCACGTGGACAGGGAGGCAAACCCCTGAAGTAGGCCTGTACTTCTTAATCTATATGTACAAAGAAGTACACACCTACCCGTTACCCAAGTAGTGAAAATAATTTAATATAAATAAAATTTAAAATTTTATATATTAAGTTTCAAATTTATTTATGAAAATTTAGAAAATTATTAATATTAATATAATACCTAATATAAATTTAGTTTTTCCCTTATTTATCTGTAGAAACGTAAAATAAAATAACTTATTAGTTGGCGAGCAAAAAATGATATTAGTAAAATTAAATAGTGAATTTAATGTATTTATTTTATAAAAATTTTCTAAATAAAATTATATTAAAATATTATCTATTTTGTTGATCTTTTTAGAAAGATTTGAAAAATTAATATGAAAAATGTAGATTATTTATTAATTATAAGAATCCGGTATTAAATAGATATCTTTCCTTAAAATTTAGTGAATTTAAAAGTATTTGTTATAGAAATATATATATCATTTATCTATGTATGAAAAGTTCTCGCTGAACATACATAGTATAAATAAATAAATAGGTATCTTGACTAACTTGGAGCTATACTGATCCAAACGCAGAAAGAATCATTCAAATCGGTTCATAAACAAAGAAGTTATGCCTGAACAAACATAACAAAAATGAATTAATTTAGAATTCCGCGGAGTAAATTCGCGAGCAAATCCACTCAACGGAATTTTTAACAAATTATAAGTAAATTTGTAAATTTGAGAATCAGCTGGACCTCAATGGTTCTTATAAAACGGTAGTCTGGCTAAGTATTCTCTAAATTTCGCTTTATAAAAACATCTTTGAATTTCTCTTTGAATTTCTTAAGATTAATTTAATTAATTTGATAATTTTCTATATTTGTATAAATATACTAGAAAAACAAATTTACTTATAATTTGTTAAAAATTCCGTTGAGTGGATTTGCTCGCGAATTTACTCCGCGGAATTCTAAATTAATTTGTATCATCTCTCTATGTAAGAATAGACTTGTAAAAAGCGTCTGAATCGAGAGAGTAATATATAAGAACTTGAGATGCCATGTCCCTCTGGGTGGTCCGTGGTGGGGTATCATGCGGGCTATACGCGGATTGATACCGGGTAACACCTAGATGGACCATATCTTTTTTCGCTCTCTTGGTTCAGGATGGAGAATCAGCTGGACCTCAATGGTTCTTATAAAACGGTAGTCTGGCTAAGTATTCTCTAAATTTCGCTTTATAAAAACATCTTTGAATTTCTCTTTTGAATTTCTTAAGAGTTAATTTAATTAATATAACAAAAATGGTCCAATACCAATGAAATGTATATTTTTACCAATCGGAAACTAGACTGAACCCAATGCAAAAAAATCACCAAACTCGGTTCACAATTGGCAACGTATATCAGGTAACATAGACACAAAAAAAAATTCAATCGAATTGAGAACCTCCTCCTTTTTTGAAGTCGGTTAAAAATAAGAAAGACAATTTTAATCATTTTTAAGATTCATACAAAATAAACACAATTTTTTTTAATAAATTTAAGAAATTGTTTAAATAAGAAATAATAATAATATCTACCTAATAATAAACGAGGAGGTATTGATAGGTATATAGTTGTTTTAGAATAGAAAAAAATGACGATTATTTTTCAATGTAACACTATCAAGTGTATAGAGTTCTTTAAAAACAATCACAAAACTAGATGTGAAGATGAAGACACCATTAAACGTGTTATCTTTATAGATATTAAGAATATAGGCAAAGATATATTCTATTATTTTAATTATTTGTGAAAATTCTATATTTTCAATGTTGAGGATTTTGATCCATTTCATTTTTACCTGATCCTCTGAGAAGCTATTCATAGAAAGTATTGTGTTTATAAATTGTATTTCATTGAACAGTATATCACCAGGAAAAAGAATGATAGGTCTCTCACTTCATAACGGTAAAGACAACTTACAAAATTACAAAATAATTTAACAAAATTATTATTCAATCCAGAGATTTATCTCATAAAACCGGAGCCTGAAGATTTACATAGAAAACTGGATTCGAAACCCTGGAGAGATGGCAACCGTGGTTACCATAATTCTCGATTTGACTTTAACTGTCCCGGTTTAAACGTGGCCACGGCCAGTTTGTCATTTTGTAGTGGTTATTTAAAAGACCCGAATTTAAACCTAGTCAAAAAGTGCAGCCTTGGAGACTGGCAATTAGACAACACGAAAACCCGACTTTAACACAGGTACCCAGAATAGCAAGCCGGTTGTTTTAGTGGTCAAAATTTATAATTTTTTCTACATTAATACGGTTCGAGTAACTCAACTAAAAGAGTTTTGTGAATTTGTAAATGTCGATAATAAAAAGATTATTCAACAACCTTCGTTTTCTTTAGCTACTTTTATAGCTATCGACAGAATATGGTACTTGAAAACTATTAGCGACTGAAATCACATTTAATTTTATAAGAACACTGTACAGGGTTGATAAAACAGTTTTTCGTTAATGATTGCGGTAAAAGATTTATTTACCTCCAGAGTTAAAAGTAAACTGTGTCGTGAATTTTTCGACGGTAATAAAAATGAGAATTTTTTTTAAAGAAAGTTCATAAAATAGAGATCAATATTAATAGCTTTTTAAAAATAAATTTTGTGTTCATTTAAGATTAAAAATTATCACTAAATAGTTGTTTTTTGTTAACCACTCCATTACTTAAGACTTCTTGAATCACTTAAGTACCTACTTAGCTGAATACACTTCTCTCTTTCTGAAATCCTTATAGAAGGCGTTCATTGTCTATTTCGAATAAACTCTCGAAATTGACTAGGTTTTAGAGAAAAACACATTATTCTAAGTTTATGTATATGAACTATTTATTCTTGTATTAATTTATTTGTTCAATTAGCAATGTAATCGTATCGTAAATAATTTGATTCATGTTCTTTTTTTATTTTTTGTTTTATAATTTTTTTTTCATCTTTGTTAAATTTGAAGTGAATAGATGATGATGGCCTGTTAGGCAAAGTGGTTTCTTCTCATCTTGTAAAAATAGAAAGTCTCTCTTGAAAGAAATGTTAATTATATTTTATGAAAGAAAACAAACAGAAGTCGTTTATTTGTCCAACTCACTTCTAAGATTAACTCTGACTGAAACCCACTCAAAAATATGATGATATTTCTTTGGGAGAGACAGATGTGAAAAACTAGGTGTTGCTGACAGGCCATTTGCCTGGAGCCATTTTAAGCGCAAGGTGTCACGCCACATGAGAAATTCAATTGTGTCTGGTTTTGCGCTAAAAGTGCGCTGACCGGATGCCATCAACATTTGATTTACAGTCGTTTTCAAAAGGGACGCCGTCTTGGAGCCCCTCTTGAGCTCTTTTTACCTAGTTTTGACGAGTCATTATTTTGACCACCCTTAGGAGCACCCTCCATTTTGCCCGACCAGAAACGTGGATCCCGCTATTTATGTTATTATACTTGATGGATAGGACAGGGTAGTTCAAATATCCGCTGGCGGCACGGCGTTCCAAAGAGTCATGGCTGATGAAATTTATTTTTCTCACTAGTTCTGTTGGAGAAGGGCTACTAGACGCGGGCACAGGAGGTCAAACAGACTCCCTATAATATATTTATTTACATCTCAGTAAAAGTTTATTACAGGCGGATCGTTTGATTTTTTGTCGGGGATGAAATGTTTGAAGTTCAATTATGGTGTGGCGCAGTGGCATGTATGCATATAAATTGGGTGGAGGCGGGCGTATGTTTTGCTCAGGCTGGTGATGGCCAAACCAAATGGGCCTGCAGACTCCATCCAGACTCCTCTGCAGGCCGAAATCTCGAGCAGCCAGCGAGCGAGCGGCTCTTCAAAGCCGCGGCGTAGCTGTCATCGTCGCTGGCGCCCTGGGTGGTAGAAGCTGACAGCTTGAAACGCGCTAGTATTAACCGAACGTCATCGGGCTCGGGGCTGGGGACGTTGAAGGGTGGAGAGCAGGATGAGAGGAGGGGAGGGGAGCCAGCCCGCGCAGCCCATGGCAGAGTCGGGAGTCGGGACCACCGACCGCTTGAACCCTCAGACCGAGTCGAGAAACCAGCTAGTAAGCTACAATTCTCCTGCGCTCTATCTATCGTGTTTTGCTCTTTGTGTTTGTTTGTTTGTTTGTTGTGAACCCCTTGAGTCTAGTCGGTGTTTGTTTGTGACAAGGTTTTGTGAGTGGGTATAGTGTGACACTGTCATTGTGTTTCCAAATGGTGGTTCTCGAAGGAGGAGGAATGTTAACCACAGGCAGTAACCAGTATTTGCAACCAGACTATCTTTCTCCACTTCCAACTACGGTGAGTTTATCGCTTTTTCCCTCCCCTCCCTCGTCATTATTTGCTAAATACATACATACATTGGTCATTTCTTGATACCTACTTTCATACAACATCTTTCTAACAAGTCATTTTCTTGACTTGCAGTTGGACGCCAAGAAGAGTCCGCTTGCGCTACTGGCCCAGACTTGCAGTCAGATTGGGGCAGATTCTCCAAATTCGAAGCCGTTGATCCCTCCGCTTGAGAAGCCTAAGAAGTCCTCTCACGGCGAGTCCTCGCCGCCTGCTTCCAACATTTTAAAATGTGGTGACAAAACGCCGTCAGCAGCTCCGCGGACCAGTCCCGAATCGAAACCCCTCGCTTTCAAGCCTTATGAAGCGAATGTCTTGACCAAGAAGTGCGATGACAACAGGCCTCCATCCAAGGCGGGCAGCGTGCACAGTCTGCACGGTGGTCAAAGCGAAGAGGAAAAGAAACCAGGCTCGAGAGCCCCGAGCCGCAAGTCGGCCTCACCTGAGGCGAAATCAGCTGGCGATCGCGCCAAGTCGGCCTCTCCGGCGGCTAACAGCCCGATCATTCGATCGGGTCTCGAGATCCTCCAGGGTTATCCGAAGGACTTACCACTGGGGACGTATAAACCTACGCCTCAAGCATCTAATTCGCTGGGACTAGCCGCTAGTCTTGGGTCTCTGTGCTCGGGCTGTCCACCAGGTCTCGAGCCAACTAACCCAGCGTTTCGTCCTGCGTTCGCTGGCGGGCCATTCTCGCATCATCATGCAGCAGCAGCAGCGATGCTTGCGGCAGGCAGTTACCCGTCAACGGCGACTAACCCTGGCCCGTACGTGAGCTACGCACGGGTGAAGACGGCCAGCGGCGGCGAGGCCCTTGTGCCCGTCTGCAAAGACCCTTACTGCACGGGGTGTCAATTGAGCATGCATAACGTCCACCAACAGCTGCTGCTCGGGCCTTGCCCCAGCGGCTGCTCGCAATGTGATCATCACAAGTATGGCCTAGCAGCAGCAGCGGCTTTGAGCGCCCTTCTACCTCAAGGGCCTCCACCGCCTCTTTCTTACGCTACGCATCAGCTCGGGAAGCAGCCCTCGTCGGCTGCGTCCGCTTCCGGGCCACTTGGCCTGCTCAGCCCCCACTCGTTTCTGTCCAGCACGGGGTTGCATCGCGGATATCCGAACCCTCCTCTCTCGCCGATGTCGGCAGCCAGGTATCACCCGTACTCGAAGCCAGGGCTTCCGCCAGCTTTGCCTAGCGCCCTAGCCGCCTCTCCGTTCAGCGCTTTCAATCCGACATCTCTCGGTCCCTATTATTCCCCGTATTCGGTGTACGGCCAGCGTCTTGGAGCCGCTGCCGTTCATCAATAGTGGATTTAACCTTCTTAGCGGAGACATTCTTACAACTGTTTTATTGGTCATTCTTTCGAAAATCTTTATCCGAACCCAACTTAACTTACAAATTTATCATTTCAAGAGTTTTGGCTGAAAATTTGATTTTTGATCAACTGATGAAAATATAAAATTAAAAAATAGATTTCTAGCTAGGTTTCACAAATATTTGCTCTTGTCTCACAATTGCTATAAATTTGTGAAACCTACTCAGTAATCCATTTCTAATTTTATTAATTATGTTTCACCTTGTGTCTTCATGAATAAAATTGATGCGAATATCTCATTAAACTAGGGGATTTCAGCCACAACTCTATAATTGATATACATTTCAACCAAGGAAATCTCAACTCAATAATTCCGATATTTAATGTGTTTCTCGCAGTAGTTTTTCGAGTTCTCCCAACCACTTGAAATCCATCAATATATTCTATCAACATGTAATATAATTTTCTTTTTTAATGAAATTCAAGTGTCCCTTGTGTGCGTGTGTGAATAAGTGACCTGATGTAAGTTGATTGGATGATCCATTTTTTTTAATGTGATTGGGACAAAGTTATTTTCATTATTCAATTTTTGTCCAAAATAATGCTGTGATATTTCATTATTTAGATTTAATGTTTAACTATTCAAATATGAATACCCACATATATGTGTATATATATATAAATTAATATTATTAATTCAATATTCAATATTTAAGATGAGTTTGTTTCGGTCTTATATAGTCAAAAATATATTCGATATTGTGTCAAGTTGTATCATCCAAAAACCCTTGATAGACGTTGTGTAAGTTAGCACTCAGCAATTTAATCATTATCAAAAAAAAAATAATAATAATTATAATAATAATAATAATAAATTATATTCAACCACTCTTGTTCTATTTTATTAAGTGGATATTTTTATTTCTTTCTTATTGATTATCTGATATAATCTGATATAAATTGTATATAATCTTGTAAATAATGTTGAGTTTACATATTGCTTTAATAAAACGTTAATGTAGAATTAATAATTCATTTGATTATTATCCAACCTTCCTGTTCTCCTTTGATTTCTTCCTCTCTTATTCTCTCTATATCTCTAATATAAGATATATGTACATTTATTTGCATTGATTTATTCACTATTTGATATACATTCCTAGAAAATCTTTCTTGGCAGGAATGAATATATCACAAAATTAACAGCCTTTGAAAACACTAAGTTCCTAAAAACGAAATCTTGGCAGGAACTATTTTTTGTCTCCGCCCAGGTTGTTGGTGTTGTTTTGCAGCCCCTGCATTTTAGAGAAGCGGCCGACAAGACTTTTCCCCACAGATAACTAATAGCCGGGGGTTAAACGCGTATAATTAATCCCAGTCAGCGAGAGCTATTTTTTACCTCCCCCTTGAAAATTCAAATCGCTCTCGTAAAGAAAGATAGTTTTTAAAGAAGGCGATTTTTTATATTTAATTTGTTTTCCTCAGGAGCGCGTGATAAATGACTTGAGTTGTGAGTTGGCAAAGTTAATGACAGGCGAGAGCGTTCCCTTCTGGGCCGTCGTGTTTTATTATGATGAAAGTCTAATGATAACGTCCATTCTGACAGCTAATAGTTAGAGGTGTGCTGAGAAGGAACCGGCGCTGTCTGTCAGGCTTGTCAGAACAGGCAGCTGGCTCGGGGGGCTTAGGGGCCAGGCCACTTTCAGCCTGCCAATGCCATTAGCCTTGCCCCAACTTGTCCATTTGTGACATAAACATGATAACTACCAGATGGGAAAAAGACGCCTCTGCCAGAAACAAATAAAAGCTTTCCACCAGCATGTTTTCGGCTCCCCGAATGCCTTCCTCTCTTTCCATCCAGCCTATTTTCATTTAACAACAAAAGCGCCAATTAATTTTTTAACATCTCTACTTATTTTACGTGACATTTTTGCTTTTAATGCCAAAGATATAAATCATTAAATATTTTCTAACTTAATGACAGGCTATATAAACTGTGCTTATTTCGAGATTTAAATTTAATTTTTGCTCAACTTGAATTATTAAATAAAAGTGTCTGCGGGAATGATGTCATATAACTAGTTATAAAAAGTAAGAAATAATAGCGGCAATTTATTATATAGGCCCTCGCGCACAAAAGTTATTCTCGGATTTCAATTTTTCAAACTTGGCCCACATAAATATTCGTGGATACATTCCGACAAGCCCCCTTCCTTAAAACCGGCTTAGTCTTCTCTCGTTTCGCTCTCTATTTTACAAATGAAATATGCGGCAATTCTGTTGAATAATACATGGGGTGTATATCATCCATTTCTCATGCTGCTTGGCGAACATTTCCCCCAAACCCAAACTCGCCTCCCTGACACACCATGTTTTTTTTTGTTTTTTCCACCGCTAACTTTTTATTTCGATATCTCGTAGAAAAATCCAGAAGAATTTTTTCTAATAATACAAATTATCTTTACAGTTTATCAAATCAAATTTATAAAAAAAGAGAATCCTATTTATATGCTTTGGTCAAATCATAATTAATGAATTTGAAGGAAAAACGATGCTCACCTTTGACTTAAAAAATTTACACCGCCCTTTACATACCTAATAAATTTATTGTAAATAATTTATTAGACTCTGATAGTTGGCAGACAGTTCGAAGATAAGAACAATTAAGTGACGATTAATCTTTAAGAAATCCTTTTTTGTGATTTATCATTTGAAATTTTCGAAAATATATTCAGATTAATAGTAATCAATGAGATTGTATATATATATATTTGGAATTATGTGGAATTATTTTGGAATTCATTAGATAATGACCCTTCATCTATTGTCTTCTACTTGGAAATGGAAGTGGAAGTAGGTGTACACGATATTAGATCGCGGTTCACCCCTCGTATATACTTGGAAATGGAAGTGGAAGTAGGTGTACACGATATTAGATCGCGGTTCTACAAATCTTTTATAGAATAATCTGGAAACGTTTATTATATTTTGTTAAGGGAGAATGGTGTAGGTTTTTGGTGAAACATTAAATAAAGTAAAGAAAATTTTTGAATTTTTTTTTTTTTAGAAACTTTAAAATTTAAAATATAAAAATACTAGGTAGGTTTCACATAAATAAAAGATCAGATGCTTGTTTAGCACGAATCTATATATATATTTCGGGGTATAAGCCCATCTTCAGGAGTTCACACTTCATTCCAGACGTTTAAGGAAAAATTCTCCATTTGTCAATGGAAATTGGAAATTTTTGAAAAAAGAGTTTCTTTAAAAAAAGAATAATAAAGCTGACTTTATAAACAAATATTTTGAAAATAGATAATGATACAGATTGACTTAAAAATAAAATTAATTACCTTGAATAAAAATAAAAAATATAAATATTTACGAAATTTTTTTGACAAATATTAGAAAAACAGTCGATATCTGACTTTTTGTTGAATGCTTTTTTTTTTCTAATATCAAAAATTTTTACAGAAAAATAATTTTTTTAAGCATTAATATTTTTTATTTTTATTCAAGGTAATTTCATCTCTAAGACATCTGCATCATTGTCTATTTTCAAAATAGTTATTTGTTTATAGCTGCTTTATCCTTTTTAAAGCAACTATTTTTCAAAAATTTCAAATTTCCATTGATAAAGGGAGAATTTCTCCTAAAACGTCTAGATTTTTAATAAGCGTCTCTAGATAGTTGTATAAAAGATTTGTATTTTTAGTATATATTCGTTAGAGACTATTGTTTCTAAGGTTTGACCTTAGACTGAGTCCTATCAATTATAAATAATGTATATATTGTTTCTCATAGGTATAAATAATTCGATTGGATGTAGGTAAATTCGCTTTATTATAATAACTGGTTACTTTACAAACGAATGCCAATTGAAGATTTTGACCAGTTTAATATTATAACAAAACGAATTTACGTACATCCAATCGGGTATTTAAACCTATGAGACTCATTTTAAGTAAAAATAGGCACTTAAAAAGGAATTTTAAGAACAAAGAGGCACAAAGAGAAACAAAGAGGTTCTGCTCTGTTTGATGCAAATAAACATACACATATATATCGAAATGATATATCTGTATATATATATATTATTTATTTGTTTGAGACTATAGTTTCGAAGACTTTTTTTCCTTTTAATGCAATCGAATTCAAGAAGGGGTGCACCAGTAAAGATGCAGCTCCTATGGATCTCAAAAGACCTTGCATTACCGAAGAGAAGGGAAGTTGATTAAGTGAGAGGGTGTAGACGTAGGTGTCTATGCACCCCGGTTTTGAAGGTTTGGAGATTATAGGTGCTGGGAAAGATAGAGGCTGGGAGAGAGACAAACCGAAGTATAAAAGTTGTGGTGGATGGAACATCATCTGAACCGTTCTCCACAAACTCTGGTGTTCCCCAAGGCTCTGTAATCTCCTCCACACTCTTCCTAATTTATATAAACGACCTTATTGATCAAACGGCAAACCCCACTCATTGTTACGCCGACGATAGCACTCTACACGGCAAACCCTTTCTCCCGAATAATCGAATCAATATTGCCTCCTCAATTACTCTCGACATAGACAAACTGAATAAATGGGGCTCTCAAAATTTAGTTAACTTTAATTCAAATAAGACTCAATGTTGTATAATTTCTAGGCGCGAAAATAGAGATTTCCCTGATATTCACTTCGATTCGAATACCCTGAAAATGTGTGACAGCCTATACATGTTGGGCGTCTCTGTCGCATCTGACCTGTCTTGGAATTCAGGTATAAGCGATTTTACAAACCCCCACAACTTCTCACCATCTACAAGGCCCAAATCCGCCCCTGTCTCGAATACAGGCTCTCATCTATGGAGAGGAGCCTCAAAATACTCTTTTGCTACCCTTGATGCAATTCAGAAACGAGCCGTCAGGCTAATTGTCGATTCTACCCTCACCGACTCCCTCGACTCGTTGGCTCATCGTAGAATGTCTCTGCCCTTTCCCTTTTCTATAGATACTATCACGGCAGGTGCTCTGATGAGATAAAATCAATAATTCCCCCAAAGCATGCTTTGCAAGCAACACCACGTTTTGCCGACTCCCAACACTCTTTCGCGGTCAAATTGGAAAAGTGCCGGACCACTTCATTCGCGAATACATATATCCCCATGACTTCAAGGAACTGGAACTCTCTCCCAGCCTCTATCTTTCCCAGCACCTATGATCTTCAAACCTTCAAAACCAGGGTGCATAGACACCTACGTCTACACCCTCTCACTTAATCAACTTTCCCTTCTCTTCGGTAATGCAAGGGTCTTTCGAGATCCATAGGGGCTACATCTTTACTGGTGCACCCCTTCTTGCATTCGATTGCATTAAAAAAAAAGAGTTCCAGTTCCTTGAAGTCATGGGGATATATGTATTGGCGAATGAAGTGGTCCGGCACTTTTCCAATTTGACCGCGAAAGAGTGTTGGGAGTCGGCAAAACGCGTGCTACTTGCAAAGCATGCTTTGGGGGGAATTATTGATTTTATCTCATCAGAGCACCTGCCGTGATAGTATCTATAGAAAAGGGAAAGGGCAGAGACATTTCTTCGATGAGCCAGCGAGTCGGTGAGGGTAGAATCGTTAATTAGCCGGACGGCTCGTTTCTGAATTGCATCCAGGGTAGCAAGAGAATATTTTGAGGCTCCTCTCCATAGATGATAGCCGTATTAGAGACAGGGGCGGATTTGGGCCTTGTAGATGGTGAGAAGTTGTGGGGTTTGTAAAATCGCTTGGACCTGAATAAGAAGCCAATCTTCCTTGCTGCAGATTTCGCCACAGAGGAGATGTGTTCATTCCAAGACAGGTCAGATGCGACAGAGACGCCCAACATGGATAGGCTGTCACACATTTTCAGGGTATTCGAATCGAAGTGAATATCAGGGAAATCTTTATTTTCGCGCCTAGAAATTAGACAACATTGAGTCTTGTTTGAATTAAAGTTAACTAAATTTTGAGAGCCCCATTTATTCAGTTTGTCTAGGTCGGGAGTAAGACTTGGTCTTCATCATCAGTCTTTTTTAATTATAAAAAAAAGGCAAAACCAACCCCCCCTTCCATTGTCAGTCTGTCCTTTGTCACAAAGAAAAGGGATGCATATGTTTATATATGAGTGTGAACCCAAAAATGATTTTAATTCTAACTGGCTACCAGCTAAGAAAACATCAAAAAATTTTCAATATCCATACGGTATTGGCTCCATGAAAAACAATATTTATAATTAAAAAAGACTGATGATGAAGACCAAGTCTTCGAAACTATGGTCTCAGACAAATGAATAATATATATATATATATATATATATATCAAGCAGAGGACAACCTCTTTGTTTCTCTTTGTGAATCAACAACTCTGCTACTCTCGGCAAAACAATAACTTTTCAATTAAACAAAGAGACACTTGAAAATAAAAGTAAAAAATATATAAAAATTTTGTTCTAAAAAACGATAATTAGGAATATCCCAACACTTTTAATGCTGTGGGGTAACGGAAGTAAACAAAATTATACTTATTGGCATCAATATTTAGGAACGTAACTTGAAAATGTTCTGCCATTCTATGAATACCGTGTACAAGACACGTTACATGTATCATTTTAGTGAAAAATGCTTTTAAAAGTTCCCCAGCTTTCAACATATAATATGCGGCACTGTCTATCAGTAATACCAAAAAATTTTCATCATTATTTTCTGCAGGCCACAAGATACCTGTATAAGTATAATGCAAATTCCCATTAAGAAAAGGACAATACATAATATTTTTAGGAGACAAAGAAATTGAAACTTACTTAATACTTTGCGAATTGCTCTAGCAATTGTTGAACTATTTGTTGCTTCAAGTTCGGAGCAGGCTATTAAATATGGTCCACTCGGCTCATTTATCTAAAATTTTCCTGCTCGATAAATAATTTTTTCGGAATATTTTCTTAATAATTCCAAAAAACTTTTAAATTTAGAAGATGTGTAGATCGTAAAAAATGAAAATTGCCAATTTTAGTCAAAATAGGCACTAAAAAGGCATTTATAGATGAAATAGGCACTACCAACCAGAATAGACATTATAGGCACCAACAAATGCCTCGTATTTTATTCAGAATTTCATGAAACGCATAGATATATTGGCCTAAATTTTAAGCCATAAATAAAAAAAAGGCAAATAGGTCGAAATCTGAGCCCTACTCATGACGAATCAAACCTTAGAAACTATACTTAGAGAAAGTGGTGTAGGTTTTAGGTGAAACATGATATTAATTAATTAATTAATCATTACATGTTCAAATACTATTAGTTTTTAACCTGTAAACTCCTGATGATGGACTATATTGAGTTTGTATAAACCTCTTTGAGTTTTATTTCATTCACTGTGAAACTACTACTGTGAAACTACACACCCTTTACTTTATTAATTATAAACTATAGTCTCTAACAAATAAATTATGTATATGTGCGGTCCATGGATGCAGCGGATTCCCCAAATTCCAAAATATCAAGAGTAATTTCATATATTTGAAAATTTGTAAAATTAAAAAAAAATCTTTTAATAAATAGGTACTACCTATATAACTAATTCATTTAAAGATATATAAAATTTAAAATTTACGGAGCTTTTTAAAGTTAGCAAATTTATTCCAGAATTCCTATTTTAATTACTTCAGCTATCTTGTGAAAAATACTTTGGGCTAACGTGGGTATCAGAATTCAGACACACAAAGAGAAGAAAATCATATAGTTGAAAAATATTTTTCTCAGAGTTTTAGACATTTTAAAGCACAATGAGCAAATATTTATTTTTATTATGCGTGATTTAATACATTTAATTTCCATTTATGCCTTCTAAGAGCGCGTCACTCTGTTTTCAACTATGAAAAGAATTGAAACATCACCAGAAAAAGCATATGAATATACACTGTGTACAAAAAAAGGGGAACGCTTAGAAAAATTTAGTTTTTAAAAAATAATTTTCAGAAAAAAACATATTTTATTTAAACTTTTAATACATTCTGTGATTGTAAAAATATTTTTAGAGTGAAAACAATTTTCAAAATTATCAAAAGTATAAAAAACCTTTTTTTTATCAAAAAAAAAATAAAATAAAAATAACTTCAATTTAAAATTTCTTGTTTTAATAAGGGATGTTACCACCTCGTGACTTAAGGTAGTTGTTTCGCGACAATACTAGCAAAAAGTTAATGCTAGAGTATATAGAACGAGACAATAAGGATTCATAATTCATAAGCCCAAAACTTTTTGCTGTTTATGTACCGATTCTTTCTGACGAAATAAAATCGATAATCCCACCAAAGGCTTCATTTGCGCGAAATACACGATTTTCTAAAATTCAACACCCCTACGCGCTTAAACTGGATACTAATCGAACAAACGCATTCGCCAATTCATTTATCCCTATGACATCTAGAGACTGGAACTCTCTTCCCCCGACCGTCTTCCCAGCAACTTATAACCTTCAATCTTTCAAGACCAGCATCCACAGATACCTTCGACTTCTACCCAATCACTAAATCTCCCCTTATCTTCACGTTACAAGGGTCCACCACGGACTACAGAGGTTGTACCTTCTTGGTGCAACTTCTTCTTGTATCAATATCATTAAAAAAAATAAATCCCATGCTCGTTTGACAAATCTGGCACCATTGTAAGAGATTGAATATTTTTGTGAATAAAACTCAAATAAACATACATTTGTTTTAATATTTCCTTTTTGTGAAACCTAACCTAGAAAATTCTCCTCATAAGTTATTTATAATGTTTCACCTAGAACCGACACCAAAATCCTTAAAAATTATGAATATTTTTATATTAAAATGACAGATAAAATACATTTCAAAAGTTAAAAAATTTCTATAGAAATCGTTTTGTTATTTTTTAACAAATATAATCAACGCCTACTTTTACACCTTATGAAAATTATAATTTTTAAAAAATCTAGCGCATGCGCGCTTTATACATCTTTCGCTGGTTAAATAAATGCGCTGTTGCCAAATTGTTTTTAGTGTAATTTTTTTTATACATTTTTCATTATTTATTAATTATTATCTGAGAAACTGTGTTGTAACTATGAATCAAAATTGTCCTAAAATATGTATTGGTTATTGTTTAATGTTGGTTTAGTTTTTTATAAAAATAGTAAGAAGAGTCTCTTAATTATAATTAAATATGTATGTAAATTTTCCGATATCCCGTATAGTGCAATGTTAAAGAGTCTGAAAAACTCTATATTTGAAATTTAATATCTCCGGGACTATATTGTTCATAAATTTCGTTTTGCCACCAATTGATGCAGAAGTATTTAAATAATAATCGGTCTAAATTGAAAAAAAATCCTAAGAAAACCCATTTGGCGGAACAAATACCCTAATGGTAACCGTGAACCTTCTAAACATACTTCTTATGAGTTTTACGACCTCCACCTGGTCCAAATTCTCCCATTCTTCTTGTATGATTTTTCTAAGTGTTAAAATGTTCCACTTTTTTTGCACCGCAGTGTATATTTTTCACTCTGTTTAAATATCAATTGATAAAAAATCTGAATTGAAAAAAATAACGAAAAATTCTATGATGCGTGTATCGATAATTTTGAAAAAAGGATCGAAGAATAAAATAAAATTTTAAAAATGAAGGTCTATTTTTTGGACAGCATCCCCTGGTTGAAAAGTCACCGCCCGCCACTGATATATATATATAATTATAGTTATATGTTTATTTACCTGCAAAAAAATCATCATTAATTATTTCTCCTTAAGCATATTCTTGGTTATGAACTTTGACGTTAATTACAACAAAAAATAATTAAAATATTTCGAAACTAGTCGAATTTCAATTCATAAGAAATATAAAAATCAACTGGGGGGTTCATCACACGACTTTCACATTTTCGAAATTCGAAACTTAAGCTCGATATAGGCTTGAAGGAGTACAGCAAGCTTTTAAATAAATCTATTATTTCAATCAGATTAAAAATTTCAACCTAAATCAAATTAAATAAAATCAAATTCAACCTAAATCACTGCTTATTGATGAGTAATTTGTAGTTTTAAACATAACCTGTAATGTTGAGGAGGTTTTGTTTGGAAAAACACACCATCGTGTACCTTGGATCAAAACAACGACCTGTACCATTGATCACTGATCATAAGTATGTACCAGCCCTGGTAGGGACATTTTTGAGAAATGTTTGATATAAATGGTTCAGAGAAAATATTCTTTGAAAAAAGTCTTAAAAGGAAATACATGTATATACATATAGTATAGAAGGAAATTTATAAAGGATTATTGTAACCAATGAAAGTCTTTTGGAAGCTCTCTATAGAATAAATTATCTCTTGGAATTCCTTTAGAAAGGTATTCTAAAGCTTCAAAACAAAATTCACTTAGTAACTGAAATCCCTAATGTTTACAAAGCATATCCCCGTCAGGTAGAAGACGTTAATGATCCAAAGTAACTATGGTGTGATCAAAGCGCATAGCTTGCGCAGGCCAAGTTATTTACACGAACCATTTCGAGCCAATTTCGTCCCCCCCCCGCCTGCAGCTCGGAATCCATTTGATATACAAAGCTGAAATTATACACATATAATTATGTAATCCATCTTGAAGAGAGTACCAAATTTCAATAATATAGCTTAAAAATATTCTGACATATTGACCTGAGAAAATAGCTAATTTTGGCACTCACTGACTGACAGGTCAACAAAACCTATAAGGTACTTCCAATCATTCCAGCATCATGAAATTTCGCCTGCTAGTAGAGTTTGAAACATAAACAAAGGAAAGATTCCAAAAATACAAACTTTCTATCTTTCAACTCCTTCAAAATGAAAATTCTAGCCCGTTGGACCAAACTCAACCAAATCTTGTATACATATTCTATGGGCCCTCTGAAGACTAGAAATGCAAAAACTAACCACCCAAAATGGGGGGGGGGGGCAAAAATGAAAATTCTAGCCCGTTGGACCAAAATTAACTTAAATTTTACATAGCGGTTTTCACGTAACTTACAAAAAGAAGAGAAATCCAAACCAAACATTCTGTGAAAAAACAGGACAAATTCGAAAAAGTAGTGAAATCTACTGTGCAGCCAAGTTATATTCGCCAAGAATAATTAAGTTGAGAAAATACTACTTTCAATTAAAATGCATTCGTTCAATTTTGCATTTCAATCTAAATTTATGGATTCTAAATTTTTAATTTAGATTATTTTCATGAAACTTGGCTGTTACGAATTATACTGTAAGAGTTAATGAACTAAATTCGTGAACAGCCAAGTTTCATGAAAATAATCTAAATTAAAAATTTTGAATCCATAAATTTAGATTGTCATTCAAAATGGAAAGAATGTATTTTAATTGAAAGTACTATTTTCTTAACTTGATTATTCTTGGCGAAACATGACTGCACAGTAGATTTCACTACTTTTTAGAACTTGGCCTGTTTTTTCACAGAATGTTTTGGTTGGGATAAATTGTACATTGCGTCTTGTACACCATCATCATTAGTCTTTTTAATTAGGTATATATTATACTATCTGTTATTTCTCTTGGGTTCAAATACTTGATTAGATATAGGTAAATTCGTTTTGTTATAATACTAAGATATTCAATTGAAAAGTTTTTGTTTTGCCGAGAGTAGTAGAGTTGTTGATTCACAAAGAGAAACAAAGAGGTTGTCCTCTGCTTGATGCAAATAAACATACACACATATATATCGGGATGATATATCTGTATATATATTATTTATTTGTTTGAGACTATAGTTTCGAAGACTTGGTCTTCATCATCAGTCTTTCTTCAATTATAAATGTTTTTCATGGAGTCAATATCATATGGATATTGAAAACTTGGTGTTCTTTCGTCACTGCTGGAGGGCTAGGAACTAATAGTCTCAAACAAATAAATAATATATATACAGATATATCATCCCGAAATATATGTGTGTATGTTTATTTGCATCAAGCAGAGGACAACCTCTTTGTTTCTCTTTGTGGACTAAGATATTCACCTCACAAACGTTTGTATGTATGTATGTATTTGTGGAGGCAAATCTTACAAAGGACTTAGGTTGTAGGATATAGTAGGATAGAAAATTCATAACCAGAGCTCAAATGATTGAGAATTAATTGATTATTTTATTGGATATTTAATACCCAAATAATCAATTGACATGTGGACTACTTATAACAAAAACACATTTTCCTTCCAAAAATATCAAATTCTGTACAGTGATTAGTTTACTCTAAATCAAATTCAAAGGTATTGGATCGAATTTCATTTTAGAAAACTTATTCTTTAGAAAAGTTGAAAACATGAGAAGGGACCTTATTCGGTGCCCAGCCACTCTGAAAGCGCGCTTTGTATTTGTACAATGTGAACCGATCCATTGTATCGAATGTATTGTACATTTCGGAGAGTTAATTGTATTTGTCATAAAATGACACAGGGCACGTGTCGCTCAGTTCCCTTTGAATTCGCCTCAAAGTGAGAAAGCTTATTTAAACAAATCCCCTCCCATTAAATAAATAAATAAATCCAGTCAGATATCAAATGAGAATGTTTCGCTGCCTGTCAATCTGCCCCACTTCTAGCCTCAGTTTCCAGTTTGTCCGAGTGTTTTGCTACTCCTCTAAATCTTCTTTCACTGTAATCTAAACATATGGAGCCGTCACGAGAAGTATATCGGCTGATAAATAGGCGAGTCGTGCGTATAAAGTCGGCTGGCAGGAAATATGGCGGCAATTTAACAAGAGAGCGAGTTGTCGGGCTAAATGGGCAAAACCGACGAGCCCCTGCAGAGTTCCATCGGTATCGGCAACTTTGCAACAACTTCACGACGAGGAACGTTCTCTTTTACTACCAGAAATAATCGAATCAACCGAATCGAATCAAACATTATGATTGAAAAGATTTTATTGCCTAGAGTAGCACAGCGTACCTAGCTTTATGTAATATCCATTTTCTTTTCATTAGTTAATTTCCAGCAAGTACTTATTTATCTTTTTTCTTTTAAATTAAAACTTTGAATCTACTGGGGAGGGGGGGCAACCCCCTGATCTTACCTGGGTATGCCCATGAATATATATATATATATATATATATCAGTGGCGGTTGTTGACTTTTCAATCAGGGGATGCTGTCCAAAAAAGAATCAATCATTTTTTGAAATTTTAATTTTTTTCTTTTTTTTGCAAATTTCATCGAATACGGAATCACTTTCCTTATTTTTAACCGACTTCAAAAAAGGAGGAGGTTCTCAATTCGACTGATTTTTTTTGTGTCTATGTTACCTGATATCTTTGCCAATTGTGAACCGATTTTGATTATTTTTTTGCATTGGGTTCAGTCTGGTTTCCGATTGGTCCTGTTTTTTTTTCATTGGTATTGGACCTTTTTTGCTATGTTTGTTTAGGCATAACTTCTTTGTTTATGAACCGATTTCGATGATTCTTTTTATATTAGAAAGAGGGTACCTTAGGGGTGATCCCATATTAATTTAGTCAAGTTCTGATGATATGATCAATTACGAATTAACGTAAATATCCAATTCTTATGAGCAAATAATCGAAATTATAATAAATAAAATCTTTTATAAAAAATCAATCTTAACGCGTTCATTTAAAACCCACAAACGTTTCTAGAGAATTTCTATATTTTATGAATTTAATTTTATTATCATTTTCTGATTCATTCGCCCGACCCTTTCTCTTACGAGATGCATGCAAGGTATTATATTAAGTCACTATTAATAACATCACTAAAAAGAGAAAAATAAAAATAATTTTATAAAAAAAAATAATACCGACTTCAAAAAAATTAAATGCAACAAATAAAATAATAAAACTCAAAAATAAAATAAAATACACTAAAAGGTATAAAATAATAATCTAATTTAGTTACAACTAAACGACGAAATTTTTACATGAAATCACTTTTTGAAGTCTGTTCTAAACAAACTATATATAGTGAGCGTACCGGCCAATCGTACTAAGTAAAATCCGTCGAGTTTGATTCATAAAATGTATATGTTTGGCACCGATTTCAAAAAGTCATTTCATGTAAAAATTTCGTCGTTTAGTTGTAACTAAATTAGATTATTATTTTATACCTTTTAGTGTATTTTATTTTATTTTTGAGTTTTATTATTTTATTTGTTGCATTTAATTTTTTTAAAGTCGGTTTTATTATCGGTCTGATTGTTTTTAAAGTTCATAAATATTTTCATAATTGAATTCAAACTTCTATCATTGAAAAATAATTTCCTCGATTGATTTTCTGTATTCTGATAATTCTATTTGAAATTTATTTTTGATTCATTCACAAAGTTTAATTTTAATTTTATAAAACAAATAATATCCCCTACTCAAGATCAGTTGGCCTTAACTTGAATACGAGTTTCCCCCCTAACAAAATTTTTAAATCTTATGACTTAAACTCCACAGTCCCTGAGATGGAAATCGACCACCTTCCACAATGAATCAGCCTGTCCTATAAGAAAATCTTAAATTTCTCCTAATTCTATTGCTATAAGCCAGCTAAGACTTGTCTATAGCGCTCTTAGTTATTTCCGATCTTATATATTGAGAGTTCTTAGAAATGGATTAGATTCTCGAATCAGCTTTATTTATTCCATTTTTGTATTATTACTATTTTAATAGTTTCTCAGCGACAACAATTTTTATTCGACTAAAACTCGTCTGGACTTGTCTTTGACATACTTGAACTGATATACCAGGCAAGGACATCAAACCTTCTATCGGCACCCTTTCATTCAAAATCATTCATTTTAAGTGCCCCTTGAAACTATGCAACATTTTTATTTCATTTCGAGAACCAATATACTTTTCAAAACAAAAAAATATTTTTTATAGAAATATTTGAAATAACGGATAATAATTTGAAAATTTAAAGATCCTCCTGAAATTTTTAAGTCGACCTTATATATTTATGAAAATACTATAAATGTTTGAAATTTTAGGATGCGGCGCTTCCACATTATCCATGGACAGCACGCTACTGATATATATACCATATATATATATATATCAGGGCACGAGTAAAATGTAATAAATAATAATAATATATAAATAATAATCTATCTATCTATCTATCTATCTATCTATATATATATATAAAGTTGCTCACGATTCACGTAAAAACGGCTGAGGGATTATTATGAAATTTCATATTTAAATCAGATGTCTTCTAACTTACGTTTTTAGCTATATAACGTTTTGATATTTTGACCCCAGAAGGGGTTTGGGAGGTGGGGGGGGGGGGGGCGCACGAATGAAAATTATCAAATAACTCCTAAACTATTACGTCTACGGCAAATTTTATTATGAGCAAAGTTGTAGGGGATGTGATTTCTGACAACTTTTGTTTAAAAAAATTCCCCCAAAAAACCACCCAAAAAGGAGGGAAGGGTCAAAATATGAAAATTCTTGCTCTTTGACCAAACTCAACCAAATTTTGTATACATAATCTGTGGGCCTCTAGAGAGCTAGAAAGGAAAAAACTAACCACCCAAAATGGGGGGGGGGTCAAAAAATGAAAATTCTTGCTCTTGGACCAAACTCAACCAAATTTTGTATACATAATCTGTGGGTCAGTAGAAGGCTAGAAATGCAAAAACTGGGGGGCGCAGGGTGGGTTCGGGGGGTGGGGTGGAATAGAGTGGAGTGGGTAAAATGTGGGAGTGAGGCGGATTAGGGGATGGGGTGCAGGGGGCGTGGGTTGCGAGTGTAGGGGGTGGGGTGCAGGAATAGGAATACAGGGGGCTAGGCGGGGTGTGTGGTGCGCGAGGGTGGAGGGCACGGGGTGGGGTGTGAGGTGGGTGGAGTTCGTGGTGGTAGTGCAGGGTTGGTGGAGTGAGGGGTTCAGGTGAGGGTCCAGAGGCGTAGTGAGGTGGTACGGGGGTCGGGGTTAGAGGTGGGCGGGGTGGTGGTGTGGGGGCGGAGGTTGGGTACGGGTGCATGGTGCGGGGCGTGGGGGTGGGTTTCGGGTGTGAGTGGGGTGTGAGTGTGGGGTTCGTGGGTTGGGGGGTCCAGGGGGCGTGCTCCCTGGCTAGCAAGAGGGCCGCCGAAGGCGAGCCTTGCAGCTAGTTATATAGTTATATGCATCAAGTAGAAGTCAGTCTCAATGATTTTCTTTTATTATTTATCAAACATTATGAATGGATGACAAATGAGTCGCGTCCATCTTTTTTCCTATCTTTCGTTTCATGTTACTCTTCTTGATTAATATGAACAGGAAAAGCTAGTAAGGACATCTTACAATTTTAATAATATTTCTCGTGATAGAGATCATTTAAAAAGTTTAAGAAAATTGTTCCTATTACAGTAACCGTATAATATTCAAAATATTTGAAAGAAAAAAAATAATAATAAATTATAGATTCGTGTTCAGTTCATCTTTGTTCAGCCCTAACCTGAAATATATCATAATTTTAATTAATTTCCCGGGGGCAACCTATTATTATCTATCATTATTTCATTCAACTTCTCCACACATGATCATAAACGAAAGGCTTAAAAGAGGGAACCAATTTATTCTTTTGTGAGTTTATATAATTTATTAATAAAGAAATATAGATAGTGATAATACCGTTTCTACCTGAGTATCTGACATGAAGAAATAATATGGTAGAAGTGAAATTCTTAAAATATATTTATTATATTATATTAACTGTATGAATTGCCCAAGGGGATAGTTTCAATATAAAATAAACTGACACGTTCTGATGTGGCCATCCACTTGACTTTACCATACAACTTGGCCCCTCACTTATATTTAATATTTAATAAAATTATTTATAATCATGTAGGGAGGGGTTAGTTTTTGCATTTTTAGAATTCTGGGGACCCACAGATTATGTATACAAAATTTGGTTGAGTTTGGTACAAGGATCTAGTTTTTTAATTTTTTTGACCCCCCATTTTTGGCAGGTAGTTTTTGCATTTTTAGATTGCTGTGGGTCCACTGATAATGTATACAAAATTTGGTTGAGTTTGGTACAAGAGCCTAGAGTTTCATTTCCCATTTTGGGCGTTTAGTTTTTGCATTTTTAGACTTCTGGGATCCCACTGATTATGTATACAAAATTTGGTTGAGTTTGCTCAAATAGCTTAGATTTTTAATTTTTAACCCCCCCCCCTTAATTTTGGGTCGATATGCACCAAAATCTAATCAGCTCTTAATCTCAATGGACCAAAACTACGTGTGAAATTTGGTTTCGATATTCACACTAGTTTTTGAGGTAGCTCGTCCACAAAAATTTGGTAACGCACAGAATAACAGACTAACTAAAAGACTAACTAACAGAATAACTAACAGACATTTTGAGAAAACAATTATTAACTCGAAAAATATAATTTTTTCGATGTTCACTTATTAGAGATTTTTTGTAGAGCGATATGCCAAGGTTTTGCTCAATTTTTTTAATCAAAATAGTTTAAGCCGTTTTTGAGATATTTCGAAAAATAGTTTTTGCATTTTTAGACTTCTGGGAACCCACGGATTATGTATACAAAATTTCGTTGAAAGATATTACAAGGGCCTAGATTTTCATTTTTTGACCCTAGACCCCCTCCTCCATTTTGGATTGTTAGTTTTTGCATTTTTAGACTTCTGGGGGTCCACTGATTATGTATACAAATTTGGTTGAGTTTGCTCAAATGACTTAGATTTTTAATTTTTAACCCCACCTCCACCCCCCTTAATTTTGGGTCGATATGCACCAAAATCTAATCAACTCTTAATCTCATGGAACCAAAACTACATGTGAAATTTGGTTTTGATATTAACACTAGTTTTTGAGCTAGCTCGTCCACAAAAATGTGGTAACGGACTAACAGATATATTGGCAAAACAATTATTATCTCGAAAAATATAATTTTTTCGATGTTTACTTATTAGGGCTTTTTTTGTAGTCCGAAATGCCATGGTTTTGCTCAATTTTTTTAATCAAAATAGTTTAGCCGTTTTTGAGATATTCCGAAAAAAAGAATAAAAAAAAACACTTTTTTCATCCACGATTACAGTACTTGTCCATAACCTGTATGGTAAAGCATAAAAAGTAGATTGAAAATTAAAATTTATTTTCATTTTTGAGGAAAATATGGGTTCTTATAAGGTTAATTTTTGTTTTGTGGAAATGAAAGAATTTGGCTAAAATCCTGGTTGGGCCACTGTGGAAGAGATCTATCTTTAATTTACAAGGCTCAAAACCATAGTTCGGGAGCAAACGCTCCTCTATTTTTTTATCATGTTTAATTAAATATTGTAATGATTATTTATAAATTAATAAAATAATTAATTGAAATAAATCGAATATATAAATTTAAAAAATTTTATTGATTATTTTGTGGATATAAATAAATACAAATCTTGTATAAAAAACTGCTAGAAATTTGAAAAAATATTATTTCCTTTAAAAGGGTATGATAAAGCAACTATAAAAATATGAATATTTTAAAAATAGACAATGATACAGATTATCTTGGAGATGAAATTACCTTTAATAAAATTAAAAAATATAAATATTTATTAAAAGTTTTTTCAAAATATAGGTACCTTCTGTTAATTGAATTTTTGTTTTTTTCAAAATTCGATCACTTCTAAAATTAATATGTTTTCTAAATTCTACTCTTTATCTAAAATTTTGAGATTGGAAAATTCAAAATTGTGTCCCAGGTTAGTTGGCATATATCAGTGTTTTTCAACCTTTTTCATGACGCGACCCCCTTAGTATGAAAAAAAATTTCGCGATCCCCTACCCCCCGCTATTTGTAACCTGTGTTTTGTTATGTTACAAATATCAAATCCGTACATTTCTATTAATTTTTATAATTATTAGGTATCGGCTAAATACACAATTAAGTACTTACCTATAACAGATATATTTTTCTTCGATTCGTTTCCGTCGACTCAGTCTATTAATGGAGAAGTGGGGTCTGAGAAATTTTCTTAATAAAAATTGGGCATTCCACGCCAAATCGGACGATTTGAAAAATTTTAATTTTTGATTTCCTTCATTTTTTGAGATATTTTAGTACCCATCAAAAAACTCTTCCTGCTAAATTTTGAAATTTTTTTGATCACCGGTTTAAAAGATATCGAATTTCGGTTTTTCGCTCATAAATTCTTCAAAAATAGTCCAAATTCAATTTTTTTTTTTTAAATCTTTTAAACAGGTGATCAAAAACAATTTCAAAATTTACCAGGAAGAGTTTTTTGATGGGTACTAAAAAATGTCAAACAATAAAGGAAATCAAAAATTAAAATTTTTAAAACCGTCCGATTTGGCATGGAATGCCTCAAATATATTTTTAAAATTTGTTTTTTTTCTTTTTTTACTGAGGGTTGGCAACCCCTTATAGACCCTTTCGAGGGAATTCTTAACTTTAGCACACAAACACACACAAAGGAATAAATATATCAACTTTATTTTATTAGAATCATATTTTAACAAAATTCGAAAATGGATGCCGACCAATAGTTTTATATATTTGACTAAGCTAGTCAATCCATCAGATTTTTCAAAAGATAAATTTTTGTGTTTTTAATTTTTGTCCAATTCCCTGCTATTCCTGTTACAAATTCATAAATAGATTTTCGTAATTATTTGGATTTCGGTTAAAAAC
This sequence comes from Forficula auricularia, assembly GCA_024734495.1. Classification (NCBI taxonomy): domain Eukaryota; kingdom Metazoa; phylum Arthropoda; class Insecta; order Dermaptera; family Forficulidae; genus Forficula; species Forficula auricularia. The sequence goes on from JALMQS010000421.1 coordinate 42,973, forward strand.
TAAATTTTCTGATGGTCAATAACTTGAAAACTATACGAGACCGATTTTGATGAAACCTGCACTATCCTGTTTCTTGAAATATCACCGAACAACAGTAAGGATTAAGACGGATTAAAATAGTTTCTTTAATCGCAACCTGTTTAAACCTTTGATCAATACCTACTATGAGTGAGAGATTTAATTTAAGAACTTTTTTAAGGTTCTACTAAAAAGTAAAACCCGACCCCATTAGTGTCGATACCAAGTTAAGTAGTTTATCCATCTATCAGATCAGTAGCTTGTAAAACTAAATAAGATCCAAGCTTGGAATTTATAAATTATTTGTAGGTAATATTCATTTTCTTCAAAACCGAAAATCACATTAAAATTTTAACTTGCTTGTTTAAAAGGCATTAAAAATTATGTAAGAATGAAAATAAACGAAGAAAGATTAAATTCAATGACAATAAACACTTATAAAGTAAGATTGACTATCTATCGAAGCCGGAATGAAAAGGAGTAAATTTCAGTTCAAAGCCCAAGGTACTTGTAGAACCGAGTCTTGAAGCGTTGAAGACTTATGTAGGATTCAGTAAGATAGAAGCAGGAAGGGAGTTTCACTATCTATGTTGAGTTCTTGTATTATTAAAAAAAAAAAGAGATCAAATCTTAAATGATCAGAGATAGTAACCAATACAAAGGAAATTTTTAGTTATAATTAGGAGATTGAAAAGAATAAAGGAGATTAACAATGAATGAGAAAGAACATGGGCTAATTTTATTCTCCTAAGATTGATGAGACATCGTTAGTTCATTACATTCTTTTCCGGCGACTCAACAGTAAAAGGATTACTGAATCATATAATATGTTCTGATTTTTGAAGATAAGAGGTGTCTGTTATACAGGATGGGCCGCAGTCACTTCCTTATTTTAAAAAATCATAACACAAAAAGCAATATCCATTTTATTTTTTATTTTATACAAATTGTGTATACCTACATAATCAGTGGGCCTCTAGAAGACTAAAAATGCAAAAACTAACCACCCAAAATGAGCGGACGGAGGGTCGTCAGCTGGTATTAAATATAAGAGAGGCCCAAGTGTATGCTAGAGAAAAGACAGGTTATTTTTGTGTTATGATTTTTTAAAATAAGGAAGTGACCGTGCCCCATCCGGTACATTAACAACTATTAATAAAGCTATATTCGGAAAAAAAGAACAGCCAATATCGGGAAGATATAAGTATTAAAATTAAAGGATTTCTGACTTTAATCAGATAGTACAAAAATCTATTAAGCTATTTTTGTTGGTAGAAATTTACTACTAAATTGAAGTAATTTCTCCAAATAATGAAAGATATGAAATGTCAGACTTTTAGAGAATTGAAAGAGTTTCCAGACAACAAAAGATATCTTCTAGACCAGTGTTGCGCAAACTTTTTGGGTTCAAGGTACACCTACCAAATCAAGAAATTTTAAAGGTACACCAAAGTAAAAACCAATGTTTATTTAATATTTATTTATTATTAAAATCAATATAATATGAAAAGATGTTTAATGAGAAATGTGAGCCTGCTTAAGTGAGCACAGGCGTTCATTGGAGCAATCGTTGATAAGGCTGCTCGCATAACTCTCAGCTATGTGTAGGTGCATTATCTTCATAAAACTTGACATTTTTCCTCGGCACACCAAGTAATGATCACGGTACACCAGTGTACACACTTTGCGGAACACTATTCTAGACATCTTAAAGATATCAAACAGTTAGTTTTTGCAATTTTAGTCTTCTGGGGGTCCACTGATTATGTATACAAGATTTGGTTGATTTTGGTCCAAGTATATATGATTTTTTTGAATTTGGTCTAAGGGTCTATATTTTCGTTTTTTTGAGCCTCTCTCCCATTTTGAGTGGTTGGTTTTTGGAATTTAAGTCTTCTGGGTGCCTACTGATCATGTATACAAAATTTGGTTGAGTTTGGTCAAAGGGCATAGATTTTCATTTATGATCCTCCCTCCCCCATTTTGGGCGGTTAGTTTTCGCTTTTTCTTGGGGCCCATTTCTGGCGGTCATGCCAAATTTTTCAAACCTTTATATCTGAGAAAACGTTAGTTTTATCAAAATATGTTTTATTTGATAAATAATTAAACATTTTATTGCGAAAAAAATGACACAGCATTTTTTGAAAATCGGTTGACAAACAACTGAGTTATACGTGTATTTTATATGGTTAGTCATTGATAAATAGATTTATGCCGTCAGTTTTGTATTATAACTCGGGCGTTTATTAACCGATTTTAAAAAATAATGTGTCATTTGGTTCACAATAAAAAGCTTAAAATTTTAGTGATTAAAAAAAATAATTAAATTAAATTAACAATTAATGAGGTATAAAGATTGAAAAATTAACATCGCACCCATTTTGAATTTTTTGTGAATCTATATAAACGATTATATGTTCGTAATGATAGCAAAACGGTCTTAACATGTACTTTTACTAAAGATTATTGAGATTACTTAATCCAGTTTTGATTTAACAAATTTTTATTTAAAATAACCTGTCTTTTCTCTACCATACACTTGGGCCTCTCTTATATTTAATACCAGCTGACGACCCTCCGTTCGCTTATTTTGGGTGGTTAGTTTTTGCATTTTTAGTCTTCTAAAGGCCCACTGATTATGTAGGTATACACAATTTGTTTGAGTTTGCTCCAGACTGGTGAGATTATTTTATTAGGAATATCACTTTTCTTAAATTTTTGTTTGAATTTTTTTTTAACCCCCCCCCCCCCCCCCCCCACTCCTATTTTAACATATGCGATGCACATATATATATTTATTTGTTAGAGACTATAATTTCAAAGGTTTGACCTTCATCATCAGTCTTTTTAATTAAAAATATTTTATCTGTTATTTCTCAACTGATCAATTACCCGATTGGATATAGATAAATTATTTTTTTGTTATAGCAAGCTGGTCACATAACAAACGAATAGAATTCGTTGTCTAGTCAATTGTTGCAAACCACCGATTGAGAAACGCTGCTCATGATTGAACTTATTGTCAAAAGAAACTAAGGCCATACCTCATCGCTAGTAGTTGATGCCGTTTTTGCAACCGTGATAAGTCGGAAATAATTAAAAATTGAAACAGTTCACCGATCCGTGAACAACCACCATTTTTTGTTGAATATAATGCAAAGAGGAGAACAGCTTTTACACAAAAATCATGGCTAGTAATATTGTGATGCTTTGTTAGTTTAGAGCTTATCTCAGTTAAACAAGATTTATTAGTGGTATTCATTCAAAGAAAACTATTATTCATTTCTATTGAGTTAATTTATACTAACATAATTACACATTTGTTTATTTAATTGCTTCGTACAATGTAGACAGAAATTAAATGCAAATAATGGTGGGATGTATTTTTCGATTAGGTCACTTAACAAATTTGAATTTAGTGACATTTTTGAAACTTTTTAAATATGCGTAGAAACTTAGGCTTAAGGTTAAATTTTCATACATATACCTTGTATTAGGTTGATGCATAATATTATGGAACGTTTGTATTGGCGCGTTTTTCTTTAGCCTAAAAATGGCGTTTTGTTTATTTTTTTATAAAAACAATCTTCTCTATTTATAGTTCATAAAAATGCGTGTCGAAAACCATATTCATATTCGTCATATTATGCTCTACCACTACGAGAAAGGATGGTAGGCAGCACAGTAATTTCGCGATCTCAACGAACTTTTTGGCGAAGGAACAATTACTGATAGTGTAGTACGGAAGTGGTTTGCCCGTTCAAATCAGGTGATACTAGTTTTGAGGATAAAGAAGGAAGAGTTCGGCCATCGGATTTTGATGATCAGGCACTTCTGACAGCCGTAGAAGAGGATGAAAGCCTTACAACACGAATGCTGGCTGCAGACTTCAATGTCGACCAATCAACGATCGTTCGACGAATTTTATTAATTAAATTATTTATTATATTTATTTATTAAATTTTATTATTGTTCTTGCTGAATAAAAATATTTTTAAAAAACGTTCCATAATTATGCATCAACCTAATATTAGATTGAAATTTTATTGTTGTTATTAAATATGAACCTGATATTGGCATCAAAGTTTTTTGTTGAAATAATTGTATTTCAATTCAATTTTATAAGAAGACAAGTGCGAATCGCAGTGGCATACCGAGGATTTTATTGCTAATATTTATAGTATACTAACTACTTACTAGCTGAATTTCCCATCGATCTTTAAATTCATTACTTCAGCCGCCCAGCAGAAAAAGATTATATCTTCCAAAATATATAAGATATCAAATTCGTTCTTACATATTTGTAGTAGATAAGGAGAGAATGAGTAAATTTGTATAATTATTTCATAATTTTAAGTTAGGACCATTTCTAAAAGCCGACAAATAGAAAAATTAACTAAAAACGACAATTTTTGAATCATATGGGTTTTCTTAGGTTTTTTTTTGAAATTTAGAAAGATACTCTTATACATTGCACTATACGGGATATCGGAAAGTTTACAAATTATAATTAAGAAACTCTTCTTACCATTGTTATAGAAAACCGAAGGGTAAACCGCGACCTAATATGCTGTACACCTACTTCCACTTGTACTTCCAAATATTTCCAAGTACTTCCAAATATTTCCAAGCACTTCCAAGCATTTCCAAGCACTTCCAAGCACTTCCAAGCACTTCCAAACATTTCCAGGTAGGTACTTCCAAATGTTTTCAAGTAATTGCAAATATTTCCAAATACTTCCAAAATACTTCCAAAGAGGTGTACACCTACTTCCAATCGCGGATCACCCCTCGTAGAAAACTAAACCAACATTAAACAATAACTAATACATTTTTTAAGAAAATTTTAATTGATAGTTACAACACAGTTTCTGAGATAATAGTGAATAAATAATGAAAAATGTATAATGAAAAAATTACACTAAACACAATCTGGCAACAACGCATTTATTTAACCTTAAAAATTGGGTTAACTTTAGTACTTTTTTGACGTTTTTTCGCCTCAGCCATTGACGCAATAGCTTGCAATAGCTTATTAAGAACTTTTTCTTTTATAAATCTCCCTTTTTTAATGTACTTTATATGAAATTTCTATGATGAAACATATACAAGCTCGGACAGTGTTGCCATATTTGTCAAACAAGCACGGGATTAGCTAGTAATGGTACATAAACAATAAAAAGTTTTGAGCTTATGGATTATGAATCTTTATTGTCTGTTCTATATACTCTAGCATTAAATTTTTGTTAGTATTGTCGCGAAACAACTACCTTAATTTTAAAAAAATTTGCCCTAATTATACTTGAAAAGACTTATAGAAATATTTCGCACTCTATGATAAAAAGAATTTTATTTTTATTTTTGACCGCACATAAAATTAGATCCTTTTCAAAATAATTATTTGATTAAAATATTAATATGATTTTTGATTTTCGATCAAAATTGAATATACCTATGTAACTTCTCTTTTTTTGAATGATATTAGTGATGATATTCATACAAGAATTGATTCCAGGAGGCTCATCACACTACTAAAACTTTTTTCATATTGGCATGCGGTATATTAATTTCTCTCATAAGAAGAAAAATTTGGCACCATTTCTTAGCAAGGACCGTAGAATTGAACCATTCCTTCTCTCTTCCTGATAAATAATTATATACCCAAATATGAAAATTCAACAAAAAATTCATCACGAATGTTAATTAGTATCTAACACTCTGAAGATAATAGATCTGTTGCTATATCAAAATGTTCTCTTAAGGGAGTTCGGGACAGCTTATCTATCTGGTTGATCTTCAAAAAAAATATTTTATATTTCTGCAGAGTGACAACGTCTGACTACTAAATTTTGTAATAAAAAAAAATTTCTAATAATGAGGTTAATTTCGAATAAAAATGTTTCTTTTGATAATATTAATAAAAAGAATATTGAGACAATATTTTTCTCACTATAAAAACATTTATTTAACACAAAAACGATTTCAAGAAATAGAGTTGGAATTCTACACCAGTGCTTTTGTTATATTCAGTTTGCTGCAAATAACTTTTTATTTTTTACATCTATGAATAACTAATTAACTAGACTGTCAAATCTATTGAAAAATGTACCATTAGATTCATAAAAGTTGAATTATTGATCTATATAAATTTGTTGAAAATGGTATAATTTGTATAGAAGTTATAGCCCTTTTAAAAGCTCGGTCCATTTACTTCCATGTTAAAAGGACAATTTTCAATAATTTATTTCTCGGTAATAAGACAAACGATCAAGTTCAAATTTCGGGAATAAATATTTAATAGGTACATCAATGATTCGATGGTAAAAATTTGAGAATTTTCTTATAAAAATGATAAACAGTCCCGAACCCTCTTAAAGGAATTTCATTCGAAATAAAGTAGCTTAAATCTAAGAAGTTTACATTGTTTGTTTTTGTTCCACGCTTTTAGCCTTTTCATGAGCACGAGTTGAATTCAAGCTTTTTTTTTTATTTAATTAGACTTTAATCGTCTATTTGTTTATTGTTATATACTTTTTTGTTGTCTTCATCCCTTAAATATAGGGGTGGTGGGAAGCATACTTCCCACCACCCATGGATAACACGTTTTTTACTTTACCATACAGGATATGGTCAAGTATTGTAATCGTGCATGAAAAATGTTGTTTTTTTCCTTCTTTTTTTTGAAATATCTAAAAAACGGCTGAAACTATTTTGATTAAAAAAATTAAGCGAAACCATGGTATTTCGCTCTACAAAAAAGCTCTAATAAGTGAACATCGAAAAAATTATTTTTTTCGAGATAATAATTGTTTTGTCAAAATGTCTGTTAGTTAGTTAGTTAGTCTGGTTGTCTGTCCGTTAGTCTGTGCGTTACCAAATTTCTGTGGACGAGCTAGCTCAAAAACTAGTTTGAATATCGAAACCGAATTTCACACGTAGTTTTGGTCCATTGAGATTAAGAGCTGATTAGATTTTGGGGCATATCGACGCAGGGTGGAGGAGGGGTTAAAAATTAAAAATCTAGGCTATTTGAGCAAACTCAACCAAATTTTGTACACATAATCAGTGCAACCCCAGAAGTCTAAAAATGCAAAAACTAACCGCCCAAAGGGGGGTTAGGGTCAAAAAATGAAAATCTAGGCTATTGTACCAAACTTTGTATACATAATCAGTGGAACCGCAGTAATCTAAAAAATGTAAAAACTAACCGCCCAAAATGGGTGAGGCTTGGGGGGGGGGGGGGGGTCAAAAAATAAAAATATAGGCTCTTGTACCAAACTCAACCAAATTTTGTATACATAATCAGTGGGCCCACAGGAGTCTAAAAATGCAAAAACTAACCCCCCCCTACATGATTATAAATAATTTTATTAAATATAAGTGAGGGGCCATATGCAGGTTGTATGGTAAAGTCAAGTGGATGGCCTCATCAGAACTCGTCAGCTTATTTTCTTACACTGCCAAAAAAATTATAATATCAGGTGGGAAGCATGTATAGTTACCACCTCTCACAAAAGAGTCAAATAAGAAATGGTTACATACATGCTAAATTATTAGAATCATGTTGTTATAAAATAGCAAAATTGTAGCATGTAGCTCAGGTTTCATTTTCATTATTTTTTTTATAACTTTCAGGAAAAAGTTCAGAATAGGAACAAAAATAATTAGAGGCACAAATCTTGTATATGGGACTGACCCCGGAAATCGGCGTCGAATGGTCACCTTAATTTAAACATATGACATGGACAAATTTACAAATGGGTACCTATCACAAAAACATAATGCATTTCTTCTCAGAGAAGTGCTATGCAAAATTTTAAATAAGAGCCTAAATATATTTTTCGCATACGTTGAATAGCTACGAAATTAAAAAAAAAATTAATAAAATTTAATCAACTGGACAACATTTTAATTAAATGAAAATGTTGATATGTTCGCAAATAAATCATTATTATTAAATGAACGTTTTTATTTATAACTGTATATCTATAGGTAGTTGAATATCCGGTTCGAACAAGCAGTTTATAAACAATTGTACATATTTTATCGCCAGTTGCGTGGCTTGTTTTATTTTTATTTGGATAAGCCCGGGAGGATGGGAGTCGGGGCCGGATAATTTATCCGGCTGGCATATATCACTATTCAGCACTTCTATAAAGAGCCCTCTTCCTTTTACGCCCTCTGAACTTGCAGACTTTGACTTATCGCCGCAGTTGGTTCCTCTGACATAGGGCGTGACAAAATACAATAAAGCTTGGATAAAATACGCCCAATGTGCCCGATGTGGTTCCGCCCCGGATTCGCAGTTTTCACAAGCAGAGACCAGCTCGATTGCATCCGCGAACGATATACGATCCAGTCAAAATAGAGGCCCTACTTCAAGAATCAATCATGCCAAGATTTATTAATTAGAGCTACAATAAACGCTATCTTTTGCAAAAACAGAATCGGGTGAATTGAGGGAACGAACGAGTAGTGATTTATGAGATCATGCCATAGAAAAGAAGAGGTAATAAAAATATTAGCAACTCTTCCCTCTGGCCTTCCATTGATCGTTTGACGTACCGGAAGCAGTTTGTTACGATATTCTTTTATTTAATAAAACATACCCCATTACCTATATAATTTATGTTGACTTCGAATATTTGAGACACATCGGAACATGAACAATTCCTCTCATTTAAGGTAGTTTTTCACAAATGCAAAAATTCAAGAAGTCTTTGAGACTTGGAATATAAGTCATTAAAAGCATAATACACATACTGTTAAAATTTGAAGACGATTTACCACACCAAACATGAAATAATTGCAATTAAAAATGACATTTTTTTACATAGGGTAGATGGTAGAAAGGGTGAGGAAATGATCATTATTTTATGTTTTTGAAGGACTTTCACCATCTTGATGAAGGACTGATATTTGTGGGAATAATATATTCGGAGTAAGTTGAAAAAATAATGAAATTATTTACCACGTAGTTTTGATAAAAAACAAAAAAAATAAACATATTTGGGCGATTATTTTTAGTGGAGGGGATATAAGCACAATGGCTTGGAAACGATCCGGCTAGTATGTGTGTATCTATATAGAGATTTCGTAGTGTGAGTGGTATAGTCACGTTAAAAAAACATAACCTAAAATTATTTATATCATATTTATAGAGTGGTTATGATGCTAAAATTTTTGTATGGATTGTCGCGAAAGAACTTCCTTAAGGGAGTTCGAGTATTGCTATCTATCTGGTTGATCTTCGAAAAATCTTTTGTATTTCTCCAGAGTGACAACGTCTGCATACCAAATTTTTTAATAAAAAAATTGTTAATAATGAGGGTTAATTTCGAATACAAATCTTTGTTTTGATAATATTAATATAAAAAGAATATTAAGATAAATTTTTTCTCATTATAAAAACATTAATTTAACACGAATACGTTTTCAACAAATAGAGTTGGAATTCACTAGTGCTTTTGTCATATTTTGTTTGCTGCAAATAACTTTTTATATTTACATTTATGAATAACTAATTAACTAGACTGTCAAATCTATTGAAAAATGTATCAATCGATTCATAAAAGTTGAATTATTGATCTGTATAAATTTGTTGAAAATGGTATAATCTGTATAGAAGTTATAGCTCTTTTAAAAGCTCGGTCCATTTACTTCTATGTTAAAAGGACAATTTTCAATAATTTATTTCTCGGTAATGAGACAGACGATCAACTTCAAATTTCGGTAATAAATATTTAATGCATCGATGGTAAAAATTTGAGAATTTTCTTATAAACAGTCCCGAACCTCCTTAAGCATTATTCCAATATCATACAAATTTATAAGCAAACTGGTAAATTATTATTTTTTTTTTTTAATTGATCTTCAATTAAATTTAAGATAAAGTCTTAAAAATTATTCTGATTTAACAATATTTGTCCAAGTTCTTTTATCAAAATATCACTGGAAATTTTTATCAAAATATCACTGGAAATTTTTAATACATTTGCTTATAAACATGTAAGAGAATATTAGATTCCGATTAGAAAATAAATGGCATCAAATGGATGTCCTTAAGGAGGTTCTTTCGCGACAATCCACACAAAAAGTTTTAGCCTAGTAACCACTCTATAAATATGAACGGAATTAAAATTTTAGGTTGTGTTTTTTAACGTGACTGTCCACTCACACAACGAAGTCTCTATATGGACGCACAAATACTTGCCGGTCGTTCCCAAGCCATTGTGCTTATATCCCCTCCACTAAAAATAATCGCCCAAATATGTTTTTTTTTGTTTTTTGTCAAAACTACGTGGTAAATAATTTCAATTTTTTTTTAAGTTACTCCGCATATATTATTCTAACAAATATTAGTTTTTCATCAAGATGGTGAAAGTCCTTCAATGAAAAAAATAAAATAATGATCATATCCTCACCCTTTTCCTATCTACTCTATGTTAAAAATGTCATTTTTAATTGCAATTATTTCGTGTTTGGTGTGGTAAATCGTCTTCAAATTTTAACAGTATGTGTATTATGCTTTTAATGACTTATATTCCAAGTTTCAAAGACTTCTTGAATTTTTGTATTTGTGAAAGAACTACCCTTGTCTTCTAGACTCTAGAGCACTTCTTTTTTCACTGAATCAATGAATACTTTAACAATTGAGAAACGATATATCAGACTAATAACCCAGGTCTTACCGACTACTGTGACTCGCTGACCCATCGAAGATTCTCGGTGATTTTTCTATTTTATAGATACTTTCCCGATATATGCTCAGATGATATCAATGATTCTTCCTGAAACCTGCTTTTCCCCAACATTTTCGATCAAATTAGAGAAGTGCTGAATCACTTTGTTCACCATTACGTTTATCCCCATTACTTCTGGGTACTGGATTTTCCCCCTGACCCCCTCTTTCCGGACTCTTACAATTTTCAATTTTTCAAAATTCTCAAGAGTGTACCGAAATAATCATCACTATTTCCTCTTTTCTTCGATAATGCAAGTGTTTGTCCAGACCTATCGATGGTTTCCTCTTGCACCCCTATACTTTCATACGCTAGTATTAAAAAAATAACAACAAATAAGTAAAAAAATACTCACTGGGATTTTCATTAAACCCTTGATTGATCATTTGTAAATGTTAACGTAGCATTAAAAGTTGATGGAAGAAAATGATTAGATTAAGAAGCTATTAATGACACTATTCAAAAAAGAAGAAGAATATATTTGTTAGAGACTATAGTTTCGAAGGTTTGACCTCCATCATTTGTCCTTTAAATTAAAATTATTTTATCTGTTATTTCTTATGGGTTCAAATACCCTTACCTTTTGGCCGAATTTTCTTATATCCAATCGGACATACCGAGAAATAACAGATAAAACAATTTTAATTAAAAGGACAAATGATGAAGGCCAAACCTTCGAAACTATTGCCTATAAGACTGATGATGTAAATCAGGGGTGTCCAATCTTTTGACTTACACGAGCCACATTTGAAGAAAAAAAAATGTTCCAGCCCGCGGATAAAATATTATATTTCTATTGATATTTGTTATTCAAAAAAGGTGGTTAATAATGTAGAAATAAATTTACTTTTCGTAAATTTTATATTTGAAAATAGCTTCTCGTATATGTAAATACATACCTACATACTTACAGAAAGTGATATTATGTATTAGTATTTGCTTATATTTTTCCTGGCTAGATAATTAATATAAAATTCTAATAAAGAGACAATATTCAATTGAAAAGTTTTTGTTTTGCCGAGAGTAGCAGAGTTGTTGATTCACAAAGAGAAACAAAAAGGTTGTCCTCTGCTTGATGTAAATAAACATACACACATATATATGTCGAGATGATATATATATATATATGTGTGTATGTTTATTTAGTCAAGCAGAGGACAACCTCTTTGTTTCTCTTTTGTGAGTTTTAATATTAAATTTTCTTTCAGATCGGTATTTAATTGTTGTTCTAGAACATTCAATCAGAAAGTTTGCAAGTAGAAAATTTATTACTAATGAAAATGAAGTCGAAAATATACCAAAATGATGATTATTATTTCGAAAATCTTGAAATCTAGTTCCAGATTCTAAATTTAAAATTAGCAGTTTTATTTTTCCAAAACTTCACAGTACATTTTCAGATTTTTATTTTAAGAAAAAAAATTTATCAGGCTAAATTGTTGTGTTTTTCCATACATATAAATCTCAATGTTTTAAGAAATTGTATGACTTTATATTGGGCCACGGGTTGGACAGCCCTGGTTTAAATCGAATGGGATTAAAGAAGGATATGAGGAATGATAATTTATTTTTAAAAGGGCCACGAATATAATAATCCTGACTATCCATTGACATGTAAGAACGTGCAAAGATCAAAAAGACAAGTCCTGACAAGTTTTAGTCTAGGAGAGAAATTACCAATTAATTGTGATTGTTCTAGAAAATCCCAATTCCTTGTCTCCTTGTACTAGAATGATATAACTATAGACTTGGTTAGTGTCGTAGCATATAAATTACTGAAATAATAAATATTTTAGAAAATGAAAATATGAGAAGAAGAAGAATTTTTAAATATTCGAAACTTCATTATTTTTTTATCTTATATAGTTGAGCTTATAATTTTGCTTTTAGTGAATTTTATTCTTGAAAAAAGCTTCACGTATTGTACAAATGTACATTCATATTTCGAAAAAGGGAATAAATATATCTCTACATATAAATCTCAATGTTTTAAGGAAGTTTATGATTTTATGTTGGGCCACACTCATTGCAGTGCTGGGCCGCATGCGGCCCGCGGGCCACGAGCTGGACAGCCCTGATGTAAATGTTTGAAACGTCCGTGTATAACATTTTTTTTAATGAATCTGTGCTATGTTCAACCAAAAGAAAAAAATAACCATTTCAAAAGAATCAAACCTTCCCATCAAACATTCCTTAAAAATAAATATATATTATTATTTTTTTTTATATAGAAAAATATCAGATAACTAATCAAGAATACCTGGCTGAATAAAAATAAAATTAATAGGATTAGAAAATTCATCATTCTTCAGTTTTGACGAGGGAGGATATCCTAGGATGGATTTTACTTAGAGAATTGACTGATTTGAGAGCCCTTCGAGATGCGTGCCTCGGCAAAGTAAAATGGTTTTAAATTGAGTCATCTTTTAGACTTGTCAGGGAAAAAAGATGGCATAGCCTAATAAAATAAGACGAGACATGATCGCAGAAGGGAATGAATCCACCCCGCTTCTTATCAAAATTAGATTATTCACTTCTTCACCAAAATCCCTGGATCTTTCTTTCCTAATATTCTGGATGGCGATCAAGGGATCCTAAGCTGATGATGGCATTGCATCTACTTTTTTTTTAAGTTTCCGTTTAAAAAGTAGAACGGGATTTCATACGTGTCCCTACAATGTCTGTCTGTCTGTCCATCAGAGCATTGTGGATTGTAAACTAAATCAGATAAAATCTTGAAATTATATGTACCTATTCTTTTTCCTGCAAATCAAAAATCATGTTATAATTTTACTCGAATGATTATTTTAGGGATTCTCAAATTATATGTGGAGCCAAAAATAAAAAATATATTTTTTTATATCAGGAGTGCCCCCCCTATATTCATATGACTTCCCCCAGTTTTATGAAAAGTACCCCCCCCCCCATTTTATTTAGTTCTAAATAATTAAAAGAGCTTTTTATTACCTTTTGTTGAAGTTATAAGACTTGACAGGTTTTATTTTTTTTAAGATATAATGCTCATGTGCAACAATTTTCAACCCCCCCCCCCCCTGTGGGAACCCCTGATTATAGTGTGAAGTGTCCCTCTGAATATCTAACCCTGTTTCTTGATAAAAGAACTTAATATATGAATTTAAAAAAGACACATATTGGAACATTGATCTAGAAATTCTTTTACACAGTAATATTTCGTATGCAAGATGGTTCGTAGAGTATATACGGCAAGACTTTGGAATATCCATACCAAGAGATATCAGAAGTTAGAAGTCATTTATGGCTTTTAAGGGGGTTCGGGGCTGTTTATCATTTTTATAAGAATATTCTCAAATTTTTACCATCAAATCATTGATGTATTAAATATTTATTCCCGAAATTTGAAGTTGATCGTCTGTCCCATTACCGAGATATAAATTATTGAGAATTGTCCTTTTAACATGTAAATAAATGGACCGAGCTTTTAAGAGTGCCATAACTTCTATACAAATTATACCATTTTCAACAAATTTAACAGATCAATAATTCCACTTTTCTGAATCGAATGGTACATTTTTCAATAGATTTGACATTCTAGTTAATTATTTATACATAAATGTAAAAAATAAAAAGTTATTTGTAGTCAACATAATATAACAAAAGAGCCACTGTAGAATTCCAACTCTATTTCGTCAAATCGTTTTTATATTAAATACATGTTTTTATAACGAGAAAAAATTTATCTCAATATTCTTTTTAGTAACATTATCAAAACAAAGATTTGTATTCGAAATTAACCTCATTATTAACAATTTTTTTATTAAAAAATTTAGTAAGCAGAAGTTGTCACTTTGCAGAAATACAAAAGATTTTTTTGTAGATCAACCAGATAGAGCTGCTGTCCCTAACCTCCTTCAAGAGTAGAATTTATGATTATTTGTTAGCCATTTAAAAGTGTGTAAAATATATTTGTTCAACATAATTATGGTATTGAAATGGAATTAGATACTATTTTTATATAGGTATATGTATCTTAAATTGTTCCATGTAGCAGAGTATGTGAGAAAAATTGTATAGTTTTATATAATTTTAAATTTTGTAACTTATTTTCAAAATGTAATTTATACAATTTTAATGTTCTTTCAAGTGAGTGCGAACATGACTGTGTCTCTTATGAATATTGTATTTTCTTTTTTGTTCTAAGAGTATTCTCAGAGTATGCAATAAATGACATAATCTCATCTAAGTAGAATTAGATAACTATATTAAAAAAAATATATATATATATATATTTCAATTTCAAATGACATTGTGAGGGAGTTCCAAACGGCTTAGTAGGTGATTTTTGTGCCTGCAAAAATTCAAGAAGTCTTCGAAACTTGGAATATAAGTCATTAAAAGCATAATAAACACACTGTTAAAATTTGAAGACGATTTACCACACATAACATGAAATAATTGTAATTAAAAATTGAATTTTTTACATATGGTAGATTGGTTAAGGGTGGGAAAATGATCATTATTTTATTTTTTTTCATTGAAGGACTTTCACTATCTTGATAAAAAACTAATATTTGTTAGAATAATATATTTGGAGTAACTTAAAAAAAAATTGAAATTATTTACTTCGTAGTTTTGATTAATAATTTTTAAGAAAAAATAAAACCGACTTCAAAAAATTAAATGCAACAAATAAAATACACTAAAAGGTATAACATAATTATTATCTTATTTAGTTACAACTAAACGACGAAATATTAACATGAAATTACGTTTTGAAGTTGGTGCCAAACATATACCTTTTATGAATCGCCCTCGACGGATTTTACTTAGTACGCTTGGAGGGTATGCTCGCTTATAGGTATAGTTTGTTTGGTACCGACTTCAAAAAGTAATTTCATGTTAATATTTCGTCGTTTAGTTGTAACTAAATAAGATAATAATTATTTTATACCTTTTAGTGTATTTTATTTGTTGCATTTAATTTTTTGAAGTCGGTTTTATTTTTTTCTTAAAAATTATTTTTATTTTTCCTTTTCATTGATGTTATTAATAGTGATCGTATCATCAGAACTTGACCAAATTAATATGACACCATTCCTAAGTTACCCCTTTCCAATAAAAAAGAATCATCGAAATCGGTTCATAAACAAAGTAGTTAGGCCTGAACAAACCTAACAAAAAAGGTTTAATACCAATAAAAAAAAATGGGACCAATCGCAAGCTAGATTGAACCCAATGCAAATTTTTTTTTCAAAATCGGTTCACAATTGGCGGAGATATGAGGTAACATAGACACAAAAAAAAAAAATTCAGTCGAATAGAGAACCTCCTCTTTTTTTGAAGTCGGTTAAAAATAAAAAAAACAAAACATATTTGGGCGATTATTTTTAGTTGAGGGGATAAAATATCAATGGCTTGGAAACGATCAATTCATAAATAGAATATAGTAGCGTAAAAAGTAGTCACGTTAAAAAACCTAACCTAAAATTTTAGCACCGGTCATATTTATAGAGTGGTTACGAGGCTAAAAATTTTTGTATTGATTATCACGAAAGAACCTCCTTAAGGAGGTCCTTTCGCTCCAGTTGAGTCAAAAGAAGTGTAGTATCTAATATTTAATAAAATAAGTTAAAATACAAATGAAAAATAACCCTGGTAGTTTTGATTAAAAATAAAAAAACAAACATATTTGGTCGATTATTTTTAGAGGAGATAAGATCAATGGCTTGGAACGATCCATTCATAAAGAGAATATAGATGTGTAAAAAGTACAGTCACGTTAAAAAAACCTAACCTAAAATTTTAACACCGTTCATATTTATAGAGTGGTTACGAGGCTAAAACTTTTTGTGTGGATTGTCGCGAAAGAACCTCCTTAAAATTATGAAAAAATTTCACGAATTCTCTCATTTTTCTCCTTATCAACGTCAAATAAAAAGAATTTGATATCTCACATATTTTGAGAGTTATGAGGTACGGAAGTCTCTGTATGTGATCCAACTAGCAGTTGGCCGACTTTGTTATTATTATTATTATTATTTCTAATAATATAAATATTTATATAGGTATCGTATATTTTTCTTCCTTTTTTTCCTTGTGGCGACTGACATTTACTATCTAAAGTCCATTTTTTTTTTAATTTTTCTACCCTGGCCTCGTGTATAGTTCATTTAATTAATAATAAATTGAATTTTAATAATAATAAATAATTAAAATTTGAATTGTTTTTTAAATCACACATAATTAATTATAATTATTTATTGAACACGAACAAATAATACAATATAACTACGACGTTTCGATCGACTTATTAATCTAATGAAAGTCTATTTAGAGAAACAAAATACGCTATTTGTTTTGATATAAAGAGAAAAATATTTACCTAGACACCCTCGAAAAAATCTGAAATGAATACAAAGGGTCCCCTGTGGTATCTATTGGAGATTTTCATAGAAAAATTAATAATCAATTCCAAAGATATTTTTATCGAATCTAATTAAAGTTTATTTAGAGAGACCAATTACCCTATTTGTTTTGATATAAAGGGAAAAAATTTACCTAGACACCCTCGAAAAATCTGAAATGAATACAAAGGCCCCCCCCCCCCCCCTGTGGTATCAATTGGAGATTTTCATAGAAAAATTAAGTATCAATTCCAAAGATATTTATATTTAGGGAAACCAAATACGCTATTCGTTTTGATATAAGTAACTATCAAATTTGGTTTATTAAAGAAAGATCAAGCCACGGCAAGTATGGGCACCCTGAGAACGATCGCAGAATAAGTCGATCGAAACGTCGTAGTTATATTGTATTATTTGTTCGTGTTCAATAATTATTATAATTAATTATGTGTGATTTAAGGAGGTTCTTTCGCGACAATCCACACAAAAAGTTTTAGCCTCGTAACCACTCTAGAAATATGAAAGGAATTAAAATTTTAGGGTATTTTTTTTAACGTGACTGTTTACTTACACTACGAAATCTCTATATAGATACACACATACTTGACAGATCGTTTCCAAGCCATTGTGCTTATATCCCCTTCACTAAAAATAATCGCCCAAATATGTTTGTTTCTTTTGTTTTTTATCAAAACTACGTGGTAAATTTATTTTTAAGTTACTCCGAATATATTATTCTAACAAATATTAGTTTTTCATCAAGATGGTGAAAGTCCTTCAATGAAAAAAAATAAAATAATTATCATATCCCCACCCTTTTCCTATCTACCCTATGTTAAAAATGTAATTTTTAATTGCAATTATTTCATGTTTGGGGTGGTAAATCGTCTTCAAATTTAAATAGTATGTGTATTATGCTTTTAATGACTTATATTCCAAGTTTCAAAAACTTTTTGAATTTTTACATTTGTGAAAGAATTACCTTAAAAAATTTCAAATTTTAATCAAATTAATCACAAAAACAAAAGCTTCAACACCTTCATTACTAATAATAAATAATAATAATAATATATTTCTTTGAATGGTTTAATTGTTTGTTATTGGTTTTCATGTGTCTGGATCGTTTCCTACTTGGCGTTGAGTTGAAAGCGATCATTTCAACTTCTCTGTCGTTATGTCTAGTGAACATAATGCTAATCACGTAAATTGAACATTACCACTCACTCTGCCATGGCTTGATCTTACTTTAATAAATCAAATTTGATAGTTACTATGTTTTGGACATTTATTATCTACAAAACACAAAGGCTGCCAATGTTTAAAATAATACTTTTGTTTATAAAAAATATGCCAGAAAATGTATCATTAATCAATTCAAGCCTACATAAATGTCCCACCAAATTGAAAACATCTTTATTTGCGTTATTCTTCTATGAGTCATATTTTTTCACGAAAATTCAAATCAGATTTCGTTTTTTGTCGTTCTTTAGTATAATATCATCTTCTTTTCAGAAAACTTGAATCTCTCTAATTTTAAAAAGTAATAGCTTTGTCCATTTATTCACTCAGCTAATGAATTTTTATTCAGCAAATGTACGTTATTCCCATTCTATGGAAACAATTTTGTTTTTCCGAGAGTTGCAAAGTTGTTGATTTTCAAAAGAAATCAATCAGTTTTTGTCCTCTGTTTGATACAAATAAAGATATATATACATATACCCAGTGGCGGAGCCAGAAAATTTGCATGGGGGGGGGGGGGGGTCAATTTCAAAGCAAAATATTAAGTGGGAATTTTTTTTTATTAAAACAAATAGATACTTCAAGAAATTAAAAAAGAACATAATTCTTGATTAAACATATAACCCCAGTATAGTATATAGGGGGTGTTTCACCTCATTCATTAATTACGGGAAAATATTTTTTTTATAGGATCGTCTGGTTTGGTGAGGGTATGCCATATCTATGTTTGAAAGTGTGGGGGACAACTTTTGGTGTCCGAAAAATCTCGAAATTTTTGGACTTTTTTTCAGTTTAAAGATAAGAGTAAATAAATATCATATGTAATATTTATTTACTCTTATCTTTATTAAAGATGTTTCACCTTGCACCAACACCACAATATCTACTAATTATTTTTCCAGTTTTTCGCTTATAACTAGAAAACGGTCCATATTTTGTAAATAACCGTCCTAAAGTAATTTGAAGAGGACTAAATTTCGGGTCGATTACAAAAAATGAAAAATTAGTTCGATTTTTAACGGGGATCCAAAAAACACCCCCCCCCCCCCGATCACTTTTGAATATCCCGAAAACTCGCACTTTTTCGATTTTTTTCCCATTTTAATCATGAAGGAGCACGTTTTCGACAAAGACCACTCTATACATTTTTAAAATAGATTAAATCTTCTACAATGCAAACAAAGTTTCATCTTAAATGGATAATAGTAACCCGTGCCGTAATGAGGTTGAAGTTTTGAAAAACTGCAATCTTTTGAAAAAAAATCGGAGTTTTTACTTCATAAAATGAAAACCACTCATCCTAGAAACTTGATTTCTGTCTCATTCTCTAGAAAATTTTGTTTACTTGAAGGTTTACATGAACTACTTTTTTGTTAACAGTCTTAGATTTATAGATATTTAGCATTTTCCATGACAGGAAATGATCCATTTTTTTCAAAAAATCGCAGTTTTTTCCTTCATAAAATGAAAAACACTCATGCTAGAAATTAGATTTCTATTTCATTCTCTAGGAAATTTTATTGACTTGAACGTGTATTTAAACCACTTGTTTGATAAAATTTAGATTTATATATATATATCCAGCATTTTCAAGACACGATATGATCTGAATCCTAGTGTTATGGAAATTGCCTCGGATATTTTTAAATCTAAGAGTTTTATCAAAAAAGTGGTCCAAGTAAACGTTCAAGTTAACAAGATCTCCTAGAGAATGAGACAGAAATCAAGTTTCTAGGATGAGTGGTTTTCATTTTATGAAGTAAAAACTCCGATTTTTTTCAAAAAATTCCAGTTTTTCAAAACTTCAACCTCATTACGGCACGGGTTACTATTATCCATTTAAGATGAAACTTTGTTTGCATTGTAGAAGATTTAATCTATTTTAAAAATGTATAGAGTGGTCTTTGTCAAAAACGCGCTCCTTCATGTTCAAAATCGGAAAAAATCGAAAAACGTGCGAATTTTTGGGATATTCAAAAGTGTTACGGGGGGCTGTTTTTTGGATCCCCATAACAAAATCAAACTACTTTTGCATTTTTTTTAATCGACGAAAAATTTCGTCCTCTTTAATATACTATAGGGCGGTTATTTACAAAATATGGACCATTTTAGAGCTATAAGCGAAAAACATGAAAAAGTTCGAAAATATCGAAGTTTTTCGGCCACCAAAAGTTGTCCCCCACACTTTCGAGGTCGGAAACTTAGATTTGGCATACCCACACCAAACCAGACGATCCTAGAATAAAAATATTTTCCCGCAATTAATGTAAGCTGAACCACTTTTTGGATTCTCTATATACTGGGCTACACCTCTGCATATACCTATATAACAAATCCTATAACTATTATTTATTTTTTAATGATTTTTTCAAAAAACACAATTGAATTCATTTTTTTTTTAATTTTAATATATTTAACTATCTTTTCTATTTTTTTTTTTTTTAATGTATTCTATGTTGTTCACAAAATAATAATAATAATAATAAAATATCAACCTTTGTACATAAATTTTTGCCTTGGGTAAATACCCCGGCAACTGTGTAAAAATTAAAAGAAAAATAAACAAAATAATTATAATAATAACTATTCTAATAGAATGAGACACCCTCGAAAAAATTCCTTAAAAATAAATATGAAAAAATTCTCAAATCCAATAAAATATTGTTTGTAGGTATTAAATATAGTGTAGGTATAAATTCACAGATTATTTAATACACTAACACCCGATTTCACCAGCCAAACTTAACTAATGTATCTAGTACTTAAATTAACATAAAACCAACTTTTATGGTAAAATGTATTTATTTATTTTAATTATATATTAAAGTATTTCAGTAAATGAATTATTACCAAGCAATGATTTTTCCCTGAGTTGAAGATTGAAATTCTGCGATCGTTCTCAAGTATAATTCATAAAGTTTAAAGACAAGAAAGAAAATACACAAAGTTTCTAAAATTTAAATGAAAAATATATTAAATTTTTCAAAAAAGAAATATATTTTTCAAAAATGAAAATTTTTCAAAAACATTAGAATTCTGAAAAAAGTTTCAATTTCAATTCAATTTTTTGTTCAGTGTGTTGTCTGAAACATGATGATTTTTCTGTGTCTATCTTTCTAAATTTCCATACCCAAGAATACTAGAACGAAAAGTCATAGAAAGTTACTTCTGGTGCCATTATTTTTGTATTTCAAATGCGGAGAACTCATTAAATTTTGGGGTCTATAGCTTTAGACCTTCTAATTCAAAAATGCCTAAAAAATCAATTCTTTAATGATTTTAATTTTATTTTGAAGGGTTTTGCTGAAGTATACATATAAATTTATAAATAAACATGAATTTTTAACCGACTTCAAAAAAGGAGGAGGTTCTCAATTCGTCTGATTTTTTTTTTTATGTGTCTATGTTACCTGATATCTTCGCCAATTGTGAACCGATTTTTTTGCATTGGGTTCAGTCTAGTTTCCGATTGGTCCCGTTTTTTTTCATTGGTATTGAACCTTTTTTGCTATGTTTGTTTAGGCAAACCTCTTTGTTTATGAACCGATTTCGATGATTCTTTTTATATTGGAAAGAGGGTACCTTAGGGTGGTTCCATATTAATTTAGTCAAGTTCTGATGATATGATCAATTACGAATTAACGTAAATATCCAATTCTTATGAGCAAATAATCGAAATTATAATAAATAAAATCTTTTATAAAAAAATCAATCTTAAAACGTTTATTTAAAACCCGCAAACGTTTCTAGAGAATTTCTATATTTATGAATTTAATTTTATTATCATTTTCTGATTCATTCGCCCGACGCTTTCTCTTACGAGATGCATGCAAGGTATTATATTAAGTCACTATTAATAACATCACTAAAAAGAGAAAAAAGAAAAATAATTTTTATAAAAAAAATGAAATTTTTTTTTATTTTTATTTATTTAATGTCATCAGGAACAAAGCCCATTTAGACAGCACATAAGTAGAGTGTTAGTAGGGTTAGTGAGGGAGCCGAGTTTTCAGCCGGTAGAAATTTTTATTTGCCAGCCAGGATCGAACCCCGGACCTCCACTCCAACATCGTCATAATCGATCGATGCTGAAGCGAGGCCAGTGCGTTAGCTCACTGAGCTACCCGACTCCCCTCAAAAAAATTTAATGCAACAAATAAAATAATAAGAACTCAAAAATAAAACCGACTTCAAAAAAATTAAATGCAACAAATAAAATAATAAGAACTCAAAAATAAAATTAAATGCACTAAAAGGTATAAAATAATTATCTAATTTAGTTACAACTAAACGATGAAATATTTACATGAAATCACTTTTTGAAATCGGTGCTAAACAAACTATATAAGTGAGCGTACCCGCCAATTCTGCTAATATTGTAAAATTCGTCGAGTTTGATTCATAAAATGTATATGTTTGGCACCGACTTCAAAAAGTGATTTCATGTAAATATTTCATCGTTTAGTTGTAACTAAATTAGATAATTATTTTATTCCTTTTAGCGTATTTTATTTATTTTTGAGTTATTCTTATTTTATTTGTTGCATTTAGTTTTTTTGAAGTCGGTTTTTTTTTATAAATTTTTTTTTTTTTAATTTCAATCAATTAATTATTGCTTATAGAACCTTATTTATACAATATTATATATATATAGATATATATGTACAACAAATGTTATGATCCTCCTCTCTCGGGCCGGGGGCCCCCTGAGACCGGGGACCCCCTGAGACCGGGGACCCGTAGCATTTTGCCTGACATGCCACCCTATTGTTACGCTACTGATTACAGAGCACTAACCGAAAAGTGTACCGACTTTTGAAGATACTTTCACTTTTTCATTCAATTTTTTAGTTAATTTTTAAAGTAATTATATTATTATGACATAACATAGAATTAACAATTCTTAATAGAAGGTTAGAAGCGCTTACTTACTCTATTTCAGGTTAGATGTCGGGGAAAACATCGAATATTCTTCTAAAATGCAGAAGAAAGAATTCAACTTGCCGTGAGGAAAGCTCGTTTTAAAATAAAATATATTTTGATAAACTGGTCGACTTTTTGACTTTATCGAATTCCGGGAAAATGATAATTCCAATATTTGTTTTTGCAAAAAAAAAAATAGAATAAATAAAGTGAAAATAGAAATCAAAGGAGGGTAAAGACGGGTATCAGATCATCCCTAATTATCCAGATAACACTACAGTGTGTCTAAAAACTGTCTTATAGGGTGGGTAAAAAATTTTACCTCATTTTTGAGAAAATTTCAATTTTTTTTTTTTTTATGATTAGTATATATATCAGTGGCGGTTGGTGACTTTTCAACCAGGGGATGCTGTCCAAAAAAGTACCCTTCGTTTTTTTAATTTTATTTTAATCTTCACTTTTTTGCAAATTTTATCGAATATGACATCATTTTCGTTATTTTTCAAATTTAACATTGGATTTTTCAAAAATATATTTTGGGACTTTAGTCCCAAACGGATACTGCTTTGTGTGAGTGTGGGTAGGAGTCAGAAATTAAATCTTGTGACTTAAACTCAACAGTCCTCGAGATGGAAATCGACAATCCTCTTCAATGAATCAGTCTAATAAGAAAATCTTAAATTTTTAATAATTCTATTGCTATAAGCAAGCTATGACTTGTCTATAGCACTCTTAGTTATTTTTGATCTTACATATATATTGAGAGTTCTTAGAAATGGATTAGTCCAAAGATTCTCTAATCATCTTTATTTATTCCTTTTTGTATTATTTATATTTTAATAGTTCCTCAACGAGAACAATTTTTATTCGACTAAAACTCGTCTGGATTTGTATTTGACATGTTTGAACTGGAAGATATAGCAGGCAGGGACTTCGGCACCCTTTCCAAAAAAATCATTCAATATTAATTGCCCCTTAAAACTATGCAACAATTTTATTTCATGTCGAGAACCAATATACCAACCTACTTTTCAAAACAAAAAATGTTTTTTATAGAAATATTTGAAATAAAGTATAATAGTTTGAAAATTTACAGATCCTCTTGAAATTTTGAAGTCGTCCTTAGATATTTATGTAAAAACTCTAAATGTTTGAAATTTTAGGTATGCGCCTCCGAATCCCCAGCATCCATGAACCTCACGCCATTGGTACACAAAAATACAAAATTTTTAAGTCTATATATAAAAAATGTTTAATATTTAAAATTTAATAATTTGAAAAGTCTAAAAGGTGTAATGAGAAACTAGACATTCGCTTTCCTGAGATATCGTGGCTGACTTTGCGCTCTTTTGAATTATATAATATTTAAAAAACTTTCTATTTGATATTTAAATAATTTTTAAAATGTCCTTATAAAACATTGAAAACAAAGAAAAATTTAAAAAAAAAGTAGTTTTTTAATATATTTATTTTTTTTGTAATTATTTTATAAGTTTATTCCGAGGGTGATCCGCGATTGGAAGTAGGTGTACATGTCTTTGGAAGTATTTTGGAAGTACTTGGAAATATTTGAAAGTACTTGGAAACATATGGAAGTACTTGGGAATTTTTGGAAGTACTTGGAAATATTTTGAAGTACTTGGGAATATTTGGAAGTACAAGTGGAAGTAGGTGTACAGCATATTAGGTCGCGGTTCACCACTCGGTTTATTCTTAAATAAACATTCCTTAAAAAATAATTTTTTAATTTTTACTTTTAACATTTTTTTTTTTAAATATTTACCAAAAATTGTCGTGAGCTAATAAACATGACCCCTCGAGCTACCGGTAGAGGATAATCCCCATGATAATATTTTAAAACGATTTCCACTAAGAAATAGTCTAGTTTGTAGTTCTAATAGCTTAATTAATTAATGATTACTACATACATGATGGACGTTGTTGATCATTGAAATCTCTAGAAATTCGTAGATAAAAATTACAATTTCATTTGAAATAATGTTGGTCTAAAGTCTAAATCTATTTTCGATTATCGATCTTTTCTTATATCGCAAAACACAACATTTGACAAGCACACAAAAAGGAAAATGGGCTATTGATGAGAAAATTTAAAAGAATGTTTTTTCTTTGTCAATTCTCCATATTTCTTATTCTATATCCTCTCGGTTCTCTTTAAGTTTAGCGCCCACTTTAATCTATCATTCGAGATTGAAGGAATTTTTGAAAAAATAATGGCCTTTGAGTAGTTGGGGAAACAAGGCCTATTGTCCCGGAGGTTTCCTCAACAAGCGTGCCTTCTACCTATTTGGTAAACCTTTTGTCCGTTAACAAAACGTGAATGACTGCATCGCATTCTTACAAGTTGGCAGAATTATGACCTATAGTAGATCATTGCTTTTGTGAACGCCATCACGTTGACTTTAGACGCTTTTGCCGAGTACTCATTTCTACGGTCCATTAGCTATACAGGCCATTCGTCAAGGGAGACAAAGCTTGGTTGCTTGCTCCTAGTAAAGAATAGCCGACCGAATAATACAACGGCCGGCATCCGACGTTCATATCAATTGGAGGCAAAACGTTACCTACCATCTTTCCAATAATAATCAATCATCAGGTGCAAAATTAACAGATGCTCATTAGTAAAACCCGGATTTATATGCAACAAATAACCCTCAAATATGCCATATAATATTCGCCAAAAAACATAAAAATATGCACCATACATTTCTAAGACATACACTTATAATTGAAGGACTTTCCCTAATATATCTCAGATGCATTTCGCTCTTTCCCCTACTCACACATGAGCAGAAAGGCAAAAATATCTTGGATCTGGCAACATTGCATTCTTACCGACGCTAAAAGACAAAGAATAAAAAAAAACACTTCATGAAACAGCTCAATTCAAAATTCCAGATGAGAACAGTATAGTTAGGTAGAGAGAATTAGCTAAAAATCTCAAATACACCAGCTGCAGAAGTTTTTTAGATATTAAAAAATTGAGTGATTTTAGTGCGTCGTTGCCAAGTCGCCATCTCTCACTTGCCATGCCATGAGAGAAAAAATGAAAACCATCAAAAGTACATAACTTTTAACATTTTTCATACAAAACGAATACCGCTTGATACAATTATTTCAACAGGAGAATATTTGTTATATCTTCAGTTAATGATTCTCAGTTTTTCAAAATAATATCAAGAAAATTACGATTATTAATGAAACAGTCGCTTTAACATCAATCGGGATAGGATTAGCGTGTTAAATATGCAAATTTCAATGGTCAATATTTATAAATTTAGTGTGGGAGGACTATTGAAAAAAATTCTACGTATAAAAGACACTTATAAATATGTGTATTCAAAGTTTTAAAAGGATTGCAAGAAAGTCGATTTATTAGGAAACGTCCTTAATTTAAATTTTGAGTACTACCTACGTAAAACTTTAGTAGGTATTCGTGTTTTGAAGGAAATGAAATGTGAAATATTTTAGCATCTTCACTAAAAAAAGATATTTTAAAAAATTGTTCAAAATGTACGAAATGATTCAAATATACAAATTTATACAATATTCTTCAAATATGCAAAAATATGCAATATTCCTCAAATATGCAAAAATATGTAGTATAAAATTAAAAGCATTTTATCTGGCAACTATGATTCAGATAAATAGTAAGTGATCTCCCAGTTCTTACATGTTAATAAAAAAAATATGCAATTACATAAGAATCGGGGCTCTACTCATTAGGCTCTGCTCTGACAAAAAAACAGCATTTTAATTCTAATTATTATTTGGTAGATTTGGTTTTCTCTTTTCTAAAAAATACAAACTTAGGTACCTGCGATAGATTTTTGCGAGGAGTGAACCGCGATTCGAATTAGGTGTACACGTCTTTGGAATTATGTGAAATTATTTGGAATTCATTAGATAATTGCCCTTCATCTATTGTCTTCTACTTGAAAATGAAAGTGAAAGTGGAACTAGGTGTACACGACATTAGGTCGCGGTTCACCCCTCGGATTTTTTTTTTTTTTTTTAAACGGGATCCTTTTACTATCATTACAATGTCTGTATGTCTGTCTGCCCGTCTCAGAGCATCGTAGTTCATAAACTAAATATGATAAAAACTTGAAATTTAGAAGTTTTATGTAAATATTTCATCACAAACAAAAATTGTATTGAAATTTTAATCGAATAATTATTTTGGAGGGTCGAATTTTATGTGTGGTCAAAAATGAAAAATATATTTTTCATATGAGGTCCCCTCTTTAAGTAGTATTAGAGTTAATTTTTTTTATAATTTATTTCGATTTAAAATAAGAGTGCTCTAAATTGGCCATTATTAGGCGATTTTTGTTCTTGTCGACATTTAGAAGTGGCTCAATTCCACCATTTCACGAATTCCTTCATTCTCTTCTTATCAACGACAAATAAGAACGAATTTGATATCTTAAGTATTTTTGGAGTTATAAGGTCCGGAACTCTTGGTATGCGGTCAGACTCGCACGAGGTCGAGTTATTTATTGTTTAGGAAGATTTATAAATAAAGAAAACATTTATATTTCTTAAGGCCAAGCTTATCAACAAATAAACTCAGATGTATATGTAAAGGAGAAAAGAAGGGAAGGAGGATACAACTGCTGTAATTGGATCCTTTGACGTAAGAATGTGATAAGTCAGATGAAAATCGATGAAAGAGATAAGTAAATGGAAGCCAGGTGAAGAGAAGAAGTTGCATCGAGATGGGAGATGAAGAATCCAAGGATTTATGAGTGGAGCCAAAGGGCGGCGGGTCAGCTGGATAAAAAGTTTTTGATATGTCAAATTATGAATAGAGAAATTTGTGCTAGATCAAATAAGAAGAAAAATGGTTTTCTCAACTCTGATCATCTGCTGGATATCATTGACTGCCAGCTAAATGTGAAAAATGTGGGCAAACACCTTAAGTTCGAGTCAAAATCGCCACAATCTGAGAGCTTTTTTACTCTTAAGGGGGTTCGGAACTGTTTATCATTTTTATAAGAAAATTCTCAAATTTTTAACATCGAATCATTGATGTATTAAATATTTATTCCCGAAATTTGAAGTTGATCGTCTGTCCCATTACCGAGAAATAAATTATTGAAAATTGTTCTTTTAACATGGAAGTAAATGGACCGAGCTTTTAAAAGGGCTATAACTTCTATACAAATTATACCACGGTTGAGCTGTTGTCTATTGGCATTTCAATCATTGTCGGAAAATATATTAATTATTCCTTTTCAAAAAATAATAAAATTATTAAAATTTATTAAATTAGAGAACGAAGAAAAGATGTTTATATTATAGACAAACGGATCAGCCGGGATTCGAACCCGGGATCTTCGCATGTGCGCTGCGATGTCTTTATAAGAGCCTTAGCTCTTTTCCTCTTGGCCACCGATCCCTGAACCGAAGCTGATACTTAATGTCTATATGAATTTGGAATTTCATTTTTATTTATTCGCCGGGTTCGAATCCCGGCTGATCCTCTTGTCTATAATATAAACATATTTTATTCGTTCTCTAATTTAATTTAATTTATAATTGTCTTTCGACGCGCCCTCATTGTGGTTGCGCCCTGGAGTGAAGAATAAAATTATTTTCGACCTTTGGGTTCGCGATCGAGTGGGAGGCGTTTGGATATAGTTTAATTAGTCAAGCCAACTACCGAGCTGCGAAAAATGATCGAGGAAGAGATTAAAAGATTAAATAAAAATGAAATTCCAAATTCATATAGACATTAAGTATCAGCTTGGGTTCAGGGATCGGTGGCCAAGAGGATAAGAGCTAAGGCTCTTATAAAGGCATTGCAGCGCTCATGCGAAGATCCCGGGTTCGAATCCCGGCTGATCCTTTTGTCTATAATATAAAAATATTTTCTTCGTTCTCTAATTTAATTTAATTTATAATTGTCTTTCGACGCGGCCTCATTTTGGTTGCGCTCTGGAGTGAAGAATAAAATTATTTTCGACCTTTGGATTCGCGATCGAGTGGGAGGCGTTTGGATATATTAAAATTTATATTTTTTTATAAAAATATAAATTTTAATAATTTTGGAATATTAGAATTATAAATGCCATATAAGTTATCACTTCTGCCGTGTGTTCTTAAGCACACACCCGAATTTTTTTTTTTAGTCGTTTTTCGTTGAAAAATTATTGATCTATAAAGTGATGAAGTTGAATGAATAATTTCCTTTGGAATATATTTCTTTCTTTACCGGTATTTTGATTTCTTTCTGATTTTTAAAATGTTTTCTTAAAGAGAAAAGTTATCCCGGTGTTGGGGAAACTTTCTAAGCCTCAAAATAAAAATATGCGTCAAAATCTCTTGATCGAATTTTATCCCGATTATCTAAGTTCCCTCGATAGAATATTTGGACGAGAACTAATATTCTTACCTAGCAGTTTATAAGATTGTAAATAAAATCATAATAATAAAATAAATTTTTATGGCTCTATACTTTTATAGAAAGTTAAGGGTTATTTCCCAGGAGGGTTGTAGTGTTCACATCCAATACGGAGGAGTAAATTGGGACATTGTCCCTAGACAGAGGTGTTATGTTCAACCAATATTAGATAATGGTCTACTGAGAATAGTAACTCCACAACCAGTTTGTTAACTGCATTTCCACCCTTTACAAGATGTACTTTCTAAACCTTTGACATTATATATTGCTGTAACAAGCTAATCTCCTAAGAGAACCCGTCTTCTAAAGATGTGTCATTTTAATGAAGATGATGTCAGCTTATTGGAAATTCAAACCCATTTTTTCTCTTAATTAAACTACGTATGTTTAAGAAATTATACACCGTATGAATCCAGAGCATAAAAAGCAAAACACTATGAACTTAATAAAAAATATTTAGTTTGCTATTTAGATCTTGAGAGATTTATATTATCAATCTGCATAAAAATTTGAAAAAAATCTTATCTACTCTTATTAAACGAGCAAAAATTGTATATTTATTTGTATATATATTTATTTGTTTGTATATTTGTATCTTGGTTCTATTTTGAAAATGACTCTACCGATTTTGATGAAATTCACGAGTTAGGGGGTTTTTGGGGTGACAATTCGATCTGTCACGGTCTCATCTTCGACAAAATTGTTTTTGATGGGTTTTTTCGTAATCAAATTAATTATTCTCAGGTAGACAAATCCCATTCTTAGGGTTTTAAAAAAAAGGTTTCCTTTATTCTCAAAGGCCTTGAAGAAGTATTGTGATTGTGGTTTTTAACATATTTTGTTCAACCTAAACGTTAGAAATATTAATAAACGTTTTATAATTGTTTTTATAAAGAATTTTATTTATTTAATAGAATAAAAAATAATCAAGAATTTATTTAAAAATATATTTCGCATAAGCAGGTCTCAATTTTCTGAAAAAACAACACATTTTGATAGGTTTTATTTATTAACAATTGGATGAATAAAAATGAATCATATGGTTGAATCAAAACAGGTGCAGGAGGTGGGGTGCAGTGGTGGGGAATCCGGGGGTATGGGTTTCGGGGGTGGGGTCAAGCGGGGGGGGGGGGTACAGTGGGCGAATACCATATATATTTGTATTTTTTTTTTAATTTGAAAACGGCTCTCAAATAAAAATCGACCTTTTTATCAGAATTTTAAATTAAAAATCATATTAAAATAAAGGTTTTAACTGAAGGAAGAAGTTACCGAGCATCGCTCGGTGCCTCCAGGTACTTATATTAAAAGAGCAATTATTGTATATATATATATATATATATAGAATCGGTTTCTCGAAAACGGCTCTAACGATTTCGCTAAAAATTGGTAAACTTATATAAAGTCTTATGAGTAGAAACCAGATTTTTATGCAGTAAAAACTGCCAAAATATGCCATAAAATATCCAATTAAAAATGCTGAAATATGCAAGTAATATGCAGAATACGTTGAAATATGCAAATATATGCAATAAAAGATGGCAAAATAAATTTTTTATACACTTAAAAATTACAATTGAAGACAAAAAGACTATAATATTTGAAGGACTGCTATGAAAAAAATAAAATAAAGTAATCTATAGAGACCAAGTGTCAAATATGGACTTTTATTTCGTAAAAAATTGCACAAAATTCACATTATATTTAATATATTAAGAAATCTTTAAAATAGATAAAAATAATAGGTCCTCTTGAATAAAATCAACATAATAAATATAATAATTTTTCAAAAAATGTGAACGAAAAAATACGGGGGTGGGTGGTAGTTTTATTTAACATACACGATTGTAATGTATAATGCTTTTATTTTTTATATTAACAAGCTTTTCTTTTAAAAAATCTGTATTTGGGGGGAAATATGCAATATTTGATAAACAACTCTTCAAATTTGCAATTTTACGCAATATTACAATTGATCCGCTGGATCGTATGTGGCGGCAAACAAAATATGCAATTGCATAGGAATCCGGTCTCTACTTATGAGTTATTAGTGGTGTATAAATTTTAATCCGATTGAAGTAAAGGAAGGAGGTATAAATTAGTCATGTCGCAATATAAATATTTTAATCGTTCATATCTCGTCTTCGGTAAGTCGCAGAGCCTTGAAATTTGAAACTTAAGCTATTAAGGGCCAGTTGTATGTCGGTTGGTAAAGTCTTTGTAAAAGTTGACAAAGGGTAAAACCTTAGAATTCATCCTGTGCACAGCTGGATGGGCAATTAGATGACACTCACTTTCATCTGATTGGCCATCTTGCCGGGCACAATGTGAATTCTAAGGTTTTACCCTTTGTCTACTTTTACAAAGGCTTTAACAACCGACATACAACTGGCCCTTTAGAGGCAAAAAGTTAGCCCAGGTAACACACAATATCCTCAGAATATTCTAAGAAGATTTAAATGTCCTTAGAATATCCTTAGAATATTCTTAGGATATTGTGGTTACCTGGGAGGCACTTATATTAAAAAGAGAATGGTCAAAATTGCAAATCTCATTCCAGAAAAATGAAAGTAAAAAAAAATAAGCTGATGTAGCCATCCACAAGACTTTACCATAGACCTGACATAAGAGAGAGGGCTCTTGCATTTAACATTTAATAAAATACCAAAAATCTAACCTGGAAGACGCGTGGGTGAGAGCCTAGGGATGAATCGCTACCTAATATGCTGTACACCTACTTCCACTTGTACTTCCAAATATTTCCAAGTACTTCCAAATATTTCCAAGTACTTCCAAATATTTCCAGGTACTTCCAAATATTTCCAAGTACTTCCAAATATTTCCAAGTACTTCCAAATATTTCCAAGTACTTCCAAAATAGTTCCAAAGAGGTGTACACTTACTTCCAATCGCGGATCACCCCTCGGTGAGAGCGCTATCTCTGGAACATCCAGACTGGAGCGCATCCTTGCTGGAGAGTGTTGCTTTTGGGTTGCCGGGGCTCTCATCTGCAGTGACACGGGCCCAAGGAAACATAGGATGTGGACCTTGACCCTGCAATAAATAATTGTAATATTTAGTTATTATAGAAACACTAAATAGCTAAAAGGGAACTCTTATAAGTATCCGGTAGAAAAATCTATTCCAAATTGATCAAACAAGTCTGATCTTGTTTTCGATTCCTCTTGCTAATAAAACTAAACCTATCTTAATAAATGTAAGCTCAAACTAAAATAAGTTACACATAAATTAAAAAAATTCCCTTTTAATAAATATTATATATACGATAGCTTTCTCTGCTTATTGGAATAAAGTTTTGTAAAATATACACGAGTAAATGAAAATGAAATATTAATATTAATACAAAATAAACTAGATTTTCATTTTTTGCCAACCTCCCCCCCCCCATTTTGGGAGGTTAGTCTTTGCATTTTTAGTCTTCTGGGGGCCTAATGATTATTATAAAAAATTTGGCTAAGTTTGCTCAAATGGCCTAGATTTTGATTTTTGATACCCTCCCCCCAATTTTGGCTCCAGAAAAAAAGTCTTTTCGTTATTATAGGTTCATTTTTTTAGTATATTTCATCTTTCTTGTTTTTTTTAGTTTGAAAATATTATCATTTTAACTTTTAACCCCCCCCCCCCCTTTAATTTTGTGTCGATATACACCAAAATCTAATCAGCTCTTAATCTCAATGCACCAAAACTTGGTTTCGATATTCACACTAGTTTTTAAGCTAGCTCGTCCACAAAAATTTGGCAACGCACAGACTAACAGACTAACAAACATTTTGACAAAACAATTATTATCTCAAAAAATATAATTTTTTCGATGTTCACTTATTAGAGCTTTTTTGTAGACCGAAATACCATGGTTATTCCCAATTTTTTTTAATCAAAATATTTTCAGCCGTTTTTTAGATATTTCGAAAAAACTATCCAAAAAGACCACTTTTTTCATGCACGATTACAATACTCGACCATACCCTGTATGGTAAAGTAAAATAAGCTGGCGTGTTCTGATGTGGCCATCCACTTGACTTTACCATACAACCTGGCCCCTAAAATTATTTATAATCATGTAAGGGGGGGTTAGTTTTTGCATTTTTAGGCTTCTGGGGGTCTAGTGATTATGTATACAAAATTTGATTGAGTTTGGTAAATGGCCAAGATTTTCATTTTGGCCCTACACCTCCCCCCCCCCATTTTGGGCGGTTAGTTTTTCCATTTTTAGACTTCTGGAGGTCCACTGATAATGTATACAAAATTTGGTTGAGTATACTCAAATAGCCTAAATTTTTAATTTTTAACCCCCCACCCTCCACCCCCCTTAATTTTGTGTCGATATGCACCAAAATCTAATCAGCTCTTAATCTCAATGGACCAAAACTACGTGTGAAATTTGGTTTCGATATTCACACTGGTTTTTGAGCTAGCTCGTCCATAAAATTTGGTAACTCACAGACTAACGGACAACCAGACAACCGGACAACCAGACAACCTAACAGACATTTCTACAAAACAATTATTATCTCGAAAAATATAATCTTTTCGATGTTCACTTATTAGGACTTTTTTGTAGAGCGAAATGCCATGGTTTCGCTTAATTTTTTTAATCAAAATAGTTCAGCCGTTTTTTAAATATTTCGAAAAAACGAAGCAAAAAGACCACTTTTTTCATGCACGATTACAATACTTGACCATACCCTGTATGACAAAGTAAAAAAGAATTAAGAAAGAGCTCAGTCGGATTGTTTGTTTTATAATTGACCAAAATTCAAAAAATAAAATTACAGTCAGAACTGGAGATTTGAAAAATTTACTTCCAGTAAGAAACGAACAGGAAGGTACACGACTACATTGCCCCCCCCCCCCCTATAATGGATTATTTTTTACATTGATACTTTTTCCTACAAAATATTTTTTAACTTTTTTCATAGTATTTTTTAGATTGGACGTTAAAAATCTAGTAAACAGTTTTCTAGAATAAAAGTCGACCAATTTTATTCAAATTGGGAAGATTAATCCCAAATTACATACAATTTTCAGTTGCGACGTTATAAGATATGTGTATCTCTTGGGCCCACTCCCCGAAAATAAAATCTAGGACTATAAACTCGTTTTTTTTGTCACATAATCTGATTTCTATCTTTTAAAGTTATTTCACCTAAAAGTGAAAAAGTGAAAGTAACCTTTATAAGCCCTGGAGACAGAAGCCCTCAAAATGTGGAAAATTCGGGATTAGACTGCAATACTTCCACAAATATCAATTATCATATAATGAAATTGATATATTAGAAAGTAAAAATTCAAAATATTTCATATGATACAACATTTATTGGGTTATAAAAAGTTCTAAAATTTTCGATTTTGTTTCAAGGACAGTTTTGAGACAATCTTGAAAAAATTTTCCCCTCCGGAGCTGTTTTATATTACGTTTCTTAACTCCTCCCCCGAAAATAAAACCTGGGGGCTTCTGAAGAGCTAAGAACCCAACGACTAAACATTAAAATTAAAGACGAAACTTTATGGATTTTTATATAATTTTAAATGTTACTTGTCCCCAGTGGTTTTGGGGTTAAAACATCCCAGAGGACAGAAAAGTAAAAAAGCAGCACAAGTTTTCAATTTTTTGTAATATTATTATTATTTGTGTGAAACGGTCTTAAGGAGGTTCTTTCGCGACAATCCACACAAAAATTTTTAGCCTCGTAGCCACTCAATAAATATAAACGGAACTAAAGTTTTAGGTTATGTTTTTTTAACGTGACTGTCCACTCACACTACGAAATCTCTATATGGATACACACATACTTGCCGGATCGTTTCCAAGCCATTGTGCTTATATGCCCTCCACTAAAAATAATCGCCCAAATATGTTTTTTTTGTTTTTTATCAAAACTATGAGGTAAATAATTTCAATTTTTTTTAAGTTACTCCGAATATATTATTCTAACAAATATTAGTTTTTCATCAAGATGGTGAAAGTCCTTCAATGAAAAAAATAATAATGATAATATGCTCACCCTTCCCATCTACCCTTTGTAAAAAATTTCATTTTTAATTGCAATTATTTCATATTTGGTGTGGTAAATCGTCTTCAAATTTTAACAGTGTGTGTATTATGCTTTTAATGACTTAGTTTCAAAGACTTCTTGAATTTTTGCATTTGTGAAAGAACTACCTTAAATGCAATAAATAAAATAAAATGTATTATTTGAATAGCCTTAGGAGAAGGCAAATACATCCTTGTTTGCTCCCTCTTGGATCACAAACGTTCCTAAACGCTTGTCTACTCCGACTTCATATTTGAGATGCCCAGTATTTCGGCCGTTATGGATTGCTGGAACATTCCTTACCTCATTTCCAGTTCCAGTCTGATATCTAATTACTGAGCTATTTGAATGGAGCTGCTAAGCGGGCAGCCAGACTAAGATGACTTGTTCAGGGCGTGGATGGCAACAATCTTGATAAATCGATGTGCTCTGTATATTTGCGCAGCATAAATCTCTGATCCAGCTGGCCTGCTTCATTGATTGACTATTGGTGTCCAAATATGTTTGGGTTGCATTGATCTTTTAAGTTAGATGACGGGGATAAATACTGACCATATATCCTGGCATTAATCTAATTTTATCGAGGTAGTAGAGGCTTTTGATAAACGACTCGCCGCCCATGACTTGCTCATGAATAATAAACAAAACGTGACGCTCACGCCGTTTATTAAAGATGAAAGGATCAATTGACAGAGCAGATCGAGGATCAAGATAAATCTACTCAGCGGTTTTGTCAGGAAAATGTCCGCCTCTTAGAGCCCATTTATAATCCCAGCTAAGCGACAGACCATAAACTTTCGAGATGTGATTAAATTATTCGTTTGACATGACAGAAAATCATGTGTTGAAGAAGTGAATTATGAAATAATAAACAATTTATCAAAATGAGTAGTGTCTTGAAGTTCGGACTAGCAGGGAAGAGGGGCGGAGGCGTTCTACGATCCATCAACAGATCTTGGATATTGCACTGGATCAGTGAAAGTTGCCTGAGAGGAACGACCGACCAAAATTTCAGACCCAGCTCTCGAAAAAAAACACAAAGAGATCAGAACAAGACATGGGATAGGTGTTCAAGAATATTAATAAGAAGAAGGCATTTCTTTTAAAGGCAGCAAATGAAAAAAATAGAAAGATTTATTAGTTGAATAAAAGATTTCACTGTCGATGGTAACAGAATTGTTTTTATTTTAGGTTAAAAATAAAATGAGAGAGTCTTCTGTTTTTTAAATAAAATAATTTTTAATTATTTCTAGAGACTATAGTTTCGAAGGCATTGCCTTCATCATCAGTCTATCACAAATATTTCAAATTAGTTACAAATTAAGATTTATACATTGAAAATTTTGAAAAATATATAATGTCTTTTTCTTCATGTTTCCTCTTGGGAGATTAGAATATAACTGTTATATTCTAATCTCCCAAGAGGAAACATGAAGAAAAAGACATTATATATTTTTCAAAATTTTCAATGTATAAATCTTAATTTGTAACTAATTTGAAATATTTGTGATAGACTGATGATGAAGGCAATGCCTTCGAAACTATAATCTCTAGAAATAATTAAAAATTATTTTATTTAAAAAACAGAAGACTCTCTCATTTTATTTTTAACCTAAAATAAAAAGATTTAATTTGGAAACAGTCAATCGGAGAAAACTACTCGTTCCTGAAATTCGACAAATAATCTATTCAAAGAAAGTGCCTACTTATAGATATTATTTGCTTTACCATAATGGAAAAGTTAAGTATTCTGATAAAAAATCAACTGGTATGTTCACCACACGACTTTCACATTTTCATTTATTTGAAGTCATCGCGACACTAATAATTTACACCCACTTCCTTTATTTCATTTTTTTGAGAAAATAAAAAAAAAAAAAAAAACGAAAAATCTTTCATGTAAATGTCCACTTCCGGTCTTCCGATTTCAACGAAAAGCTTGATGTATTCCTTCTAGCCTATATATTATATATGTTATATACCTGTATTCTTTCTGTTTCTCATTTAAATGTTACTATATGTATGTATTCTTTCTGTTTGCTCATTTAAATGTTATATATGTTTTGTTTGCTTACTTAAATGATACTATTTGTATATATATTCTTTCTGTTTCTGCTCTACGAGGTAGCCACCTCAGAGCATTGTTTTTAAATAAATAAATAAATAAATAAATATATCAAGCTTAAGTTTCGAATTTCGTATCTCTGAGACTTATGGTTGGGAGGGGGGGGGGGGGGTAAATTCTTACATACGTAAACATCAACTACCGGTCTTTCTATTTTATCCAAAATCTTGTTATACTTCTTGTAGCCTCTAGATAGCTTAAGTTTCAAATTTCAAGTCTCTGCGACTTTCCGAAGACGAGATATGAACGATTTAAATATTTATTTTACGACACTCCTAATTTACAACCCCTTCCATAATTCAATCGGATTAAAATTTTTACATAACTATTACCTCATGATACTTGATAAATACACTAATTTTTAAAAAAATCGTTAGAGCCGTTTTTGAGAAAATCAAAAAAAAACGAAAAATCTTTCACGTAAATGTCCACTTCCGTGCTTCCGATTTCAACCAAGAGCTTGTTGTGCTCCTTCTAGCCTAGATAGAGCTTAAATTTCGAATTTCGTAGCTCTGAGACTTATGGTTGCGAAACCCAAGGGGTGTACATACGCACTGACCAATGGATTTTGGACCCCTTTTTGGCCTCTGGGGACCACAATTTCCGGTTTTATTACGACTCAATGACCAATGGATGTTTGGCCCCTTTTTGGAGACCACAATATCCGGTTTCCAACTATTAATGGCAACGATTCCTTCCACCTAGAAGTTACAAAATGAAATTAACTTTTTTCATCTCTGAGATACAAGCTCTCAAAGGTTCAGGACCCAGATTGGGCATCTCAATACTCTCCCATTATATTCTATAGAACATAAATGTGAAAGTAAAAAACAGAATTTTGCGTGGAGGTTTGCTTGTTTAAAAATATCCTTTGTTTATGTGTAGTTAGGGTAAATTTTGCTACTCTACACCTAAAAAGCTAATAATAATTCCAAAATGAAATTTTATATTAAGCTCTATTGAGTACATAACATTGAAAGCATTCGCCAATTCGTTTATCCCTATGACTTCTTGAGATATGAAGTCTCTTTCACCATCCATCCAGATATGACCTTCAGTCTTTCAAGAATAGCATCCACAGATACCTTCCACTCTGATCCATTTCCTAAAATTTCATCGTCTTCTACTGGTACAAGGGTTAAAAGCGAGGGGTGAACCGCGATTGTAATTAGGTGTACACCATCTTTGCAATTATTTGGAATTACTTTGGAATTCATTAGATAATCTATTGTCATCTATTGTCTTCTTCTTGAAAATGAAAGTGGAAGTGGAAGTAGGTGTACACGATTTTAGGTCGCGGTTCACCCCTCGGTTAAAAGCTCTAGAGCTTGAAAA
Source organism: Forficula auricularia (assembly GCA_024734495.1). Taxonomy (NCBI): domain Eukaryota; kingdom Metazoa; phylum Arthropoda; class Insecta; order Dermaptera; family Forficulidae; genus Forficula; species Forficula auricularia. The sequence goes on from JALMQS010000421.1 coordinate 82,221, forward strand.
CAATATTTTTCCTTTGTATATTAGATAGAAGCTTTTTTGTAGGTGAATCACCGTAAAAATTCCACTCCAGCTGACCAGGGAAATATATTTTCCAAATGAACAAATTGCTAACAAAATTAAAGTTAATGAATTTACATTTCAAATTTAATGAATTATGTAAAGAAAAAGAGATAAAATTGTATTATAAAGAATATAAGCAAATAATTAATTGCATTAGAAATATTAAAACAAACAGAGTAGGTTTAATTATTTACCTATATTTTTTTTTATTATATATTTTTTAATACTATGTTTTGAAATGAATTTAATATAGAGTACTTTTCTAAGCCATAGGCATCGCGTATATATTACTTTAATTACCAGTTTATCTTTAAGCTTAGAGGTGGGAGTATAAACAAAGGCAGATAGAGATAATACCATTCATATTAGATATTTTATAAACGAGCATTAAAAGGAATATAATTTGTTTAAAGGTATGTTAAATATAGGGCTGTGTGAAAACAAATGAATATAGAAATAATAAAATAAAACGAATACGAATATGGTTTGCATATATTTTTATAAATTAATAAAGTAAAGGGTGTGTAGTTTCACAGTGAATGAAATAAAACTCAAAGAGGTTTTATACAAACTCAATATATTTCCGGATTAGTAGTCCATCATCAGGAGTTTACAGGTTAAAACTGTAAACTCCTGATGATGAACTAATAATCCGAAGTATATTGAGTTGCTATGCATGGCT
>JALMQS010000421.1:83229-121862 GCA_024734495.1 Forficula auricularia
TTTTATTTCATTCACTGTGAAACTACACACCCTTTACTTTATTAATTAATATCATGTTTCACCTAAAACCTACACCACTTTCTCTAAGTAAAATATATTTTATATGTGATAACGATGGACGATTGTATTCCCATCTAATATTCACGAAATTATATAAAGAAGTATTTATTTTCATTTTGATCCCATCTATTATAATTTTTATAAAAAAATAAAATAAAACCAACTTCAGAAAAATTAAATGCAACTAATAAAATAATAAGAACTCAAAAATCAAATAAAATGCACTAAAAGGTAAAAATAATTATCTAATTTAGTTATAAATAAACAAGGAAATATTAACATGAAATCCCTTTTTGAAGTCGGTGCCAAACATATACATTTTATGAATCGAAATGGACGGATCTTACTTAGTTCTTTTGGCGGGTACGCTTGCTTATATAGTTTGTTTGGCACCGACTTCAAATAGTGATTTCATGTTAATATTTCGTCGTTTATTTTTAACTAAATTAGATAATTGTTTTATACCTTTTAGTGTATTTTATTTGATTTTTGAGTTCTTATTATTTTATTTGTTGCATTTAATTTTTTTGAAGTCGGTTTTATTTTTTTTTTATAAAAATTATTTTTATTTTTCTCTTTTTAGTGATGTTATTAATAGTGACTTAATATAGTACCTTGCATGCATCACGTAGGAGAAAGCGTAGAGCGAATGAATCTGAAAATGATAATAAAATTCAATTCATAAATATAGAAATTCTCTCGAAACGTTTGCGGGTTTTAAATGAATGTTTTAAGATTTTATTTATTATAATTTCGATTTTTTGCTCATAAGAATTGGAGATTTACGTTATTTCGTCATTGATCATATCATCAGAACTTGACCAAGTTAATATGGGACCACCCCGAAGTTATCCCCTTTCCAATAAAAAAAGAATCATCGAAATCGGTCCACGTGGCAAAAAGTTCTCGCTGAACATACATAAAATAAATAAATAAATAGTTAGGTATCTTGACTATCTTGGAGCTATACTGATCCAAACGCAGAAAGAATCATTCAAATCGGTTCATAAACATAGAAGTTATGCCTGATTAAACATAACAAAAAAGGTACAATACCAATGAAATTTATATTTTTACCAATCGGAAACTAGACTGAACCCAATGCAAAAAAAATCATCAAAATCGGTTCACAATTGGCGAATATATCAGGTAACATAGAGAGAAAAAAAAAATCAATCGAATTGAGAACCTCCTCCTTTTTTGAAGTTGGTTAAAAATAAGAAAGACAATTTTAATCATTTTTAAGATTCATACAAAATAAACACAATTTTTTAAATAAATTTAAGAAATTGTTTAAACAAAGAGAAATAATAATAATATCTACCTAATAATAAACGAGGATGTATTGATAGGTATATAGTTGTTTTAGAATAGAAAAAATGACGATTTTTTTTCAATGTAACAATATTAAGTGTATAGAGTTCTTTAAAAACAATCACAAAACTAGATGTGAAGATGAAGACACCATTAAATGTGTTATTTCTTTTATAGATATATTCTATTATTTTAATTATTTATGAAAATACTATATTTTCAATGTTGAGGATTTTGATCCATTTCCAATCGGAAACTAGACTGAACCCAATGCAAAAATAATCATCAAAATCTGTTCACAATTGGCGAAGATATCAGGTAAGATAGACACAAAAAAAAAATTAGTTGAATTGAGAACCTCCTCCTTTTTTGAAGTCGGTTAAAAATTTGAATGATTTCGTTGAGAACATCCTATTATTCGTTCTTATTGCCTCCTAGAAGAGCACTATCATGAACAAACCTAAGCTCAGCAATCTTTTGACCTTGAATTTCAATTCCAGTATCTATATTATCCTTGAATTCTTTAAATGCTTCTTCTAGATATCAGTTAAAATCATAGGTGTTAGAACATATTCACTTCTTTGACTTCTCTTTGTCTGTCTCCAACATTTATCATTGCCATCTGATCTTATTAATAAAAGAAGTAAAATTATTAACATTAATAAAATCATGTCTTCTAACTACACTCTTACATTAATAATAGTTAAAAAATCAACATAAATTCAAAGTTTTTTACTTAATATATAATTATATACCCTGATAGCACATTCGCTTTAGAAGTTGTCTAATAAACACCAAGATATCTTATTGACATCTTAAAAACATCTTAAAGGCAACAAGACCTGAATAAGACATCTTTTTGATAGAGCGTGTTACGAGTATCAAGGTATATTTATATTTATATATATAATTATGTAGAAAAAATTCCAATTGCATCTCAAGTCAGTGTTCAGTCTTTTTTTTATTATTTTTGTCTTACCTTAAAATGACGATTAGAACAGGATGGTGAAAACCTCCTCCCTATTTTTAAGGTTAGATTGTGAAGAGTAGTGAAATCGGAAAGTAGTGGAGTTGGAGTTAATAGACGCAGAGGAGTAGGAATTTGAGAAAATGAGAGACGCCACTTTGCCGAAATTATTTTTAAAATTAGATCAAATAAAACTTCCATTGTGGTAGAATCATGATGTCAAAATAAATTTGTTGTATCTCAAACCATTTTCTATTTATTCACCTTTAAAACAGGGATGTAGATTTGCCGCACTCTGTCTGTAAGTACTTAAACGTTAGGGTGCTCTTATCTACTCAAACCTTAATTTAATTTCCTGTTTGATTTCTATTTTTTACTAAGCAGTATGTTTTTTTATTTATTTATTTATTTTTGTTCTCAATTAAAAAAGAGATAATCTTTCATTGATTAAGAGAATTTAATTGTGGTGATATTATTTGATAATAACTTTTGAGCACTTATCTTAATGCTCTCGACGAGCTGATTCTAATAGAGCCACTTGTTACGGCCATAATTAGAGTTGGCCATTTAGCACTTGTCGCAAATGCTGAAGATTCAGACGCGAATGGCAACTAATGAGTTGGCCAATCGAGGTCCAACTTTCCTCTTCGGCTTATTATTTCGTGGCACCAATTTTCCGAGGGCAAATATCATCTCCAGACGTTTTTTCTTTTGGAACATTGGCTGTTTATGGAAGAGACAACCCGGTGCCAGTTGGGTCGAAACCCACTTGGATCTATGTTTGTAGAAATAAAACCAATATTGTTTCGTTCTTATAAAACTCAATAAAAAACTTGTTGTTTTATTAGAACGAACTACGCTTTTTTCGGGAACGGAAAACATTACAAATTAAATTTAAAGAAATAATTTCTTTAGTCAATATTAAATCGAAATTTATGAAGGTTTTATTATTTTAATTTCAATTTACTTTAAGTATATTTCTAAAATTACAAAATGATTAATTGAAAATGAATGGAAAAGTGTTTAGAGGATTGATGATGGAATAAAATTTGTTACTGTTTACTTTTTGTAATCAATCGTTTCTTTTCTTGTCTCTTATTAATCCGTCGTATTACAAAGCCACTTGTTGGAAGCTTTCGAAACTTATGTATGAGATATGTAGATAAAGTACTCTAATTTATGATGATTGATTTATGGAAGTCTTAATGTCAGTTTCAGTCACGACATTATTAGAAATCCCCATAAACGTGATGAGTGCTAACTAGACAGTCCACAAACAATCGTCGGGCCTTTAAGAAAAATCAATTAAAAGTGGCGACCTTAATATATCATTCGATTTCAATTATACTTACTTAGTCATTGAGTTAATTCGTTAAGCGAATCAGAGGGGGTTTTTACAGTGAGAAAAAATTTCAATTCTTTTCTGGGAAGGTCATAGGAAAATGTCAATCGTAAATTAATTGCAGTTTAATTTCAGGCTAATATGAGGCTGACGTTCGATTGAGTTTTTAACCGACTTCAAAAAAGGAGGAGGTTCTCTATTCGACTGTTTTTTTTTTGTCTATGTTACCTCATATCTTCGCCAATTGTGAACCGATTTTGATATTTTTTTTTGCATTGGGTTCAGTTTAGTTTCCGATTGGTCCCTTTTGGTATTGGACCATTTTTTATATGTTTGTTCAGGCATAACTTCTTTGTTTATGAACCTATTTTAATGATTCTTTTTTTATTGGAAAAGGGGTACCTTAGGGGTGGTACCATATTAATTTGGTCAAGTTCTGAAGATATGATCAATGAGGAAATAACGTAAATCTCCAATTCTTATGACCAAATAATCGAAATTATAATAAATAAAATATTTTATAAGGAAGTTTATGACTTTATGTTGGGCCACACTCATTCCAGTGCTGGGCAGCATGCGGCCCGCGGGCCACAGTTTGGACAACTCTGATATAAGTTATCATATAAACTTATACTACTGCGGGAAATTCATTACCGGAACAGTACTCTACAACGATGAAAAACCATTCTGTGAAATATTTTGTTTAAAGAAATGTTATTAATATAGCTAACCCAAGTCCCAAGTCCACATACAACTTCAACTCATTTTTCTTCAAAATTCTACCCTCATCTATAAGAATTGTACCATCTTTTATCCATAACATTAAAAAAAGGGGGAGGTTTTTTGAATTATTAAGGACAAAAGAAAAATTCCCAAAGAAATCTCTTTCTAAGAATGATAAGCTCAATTGAGAATTGGCTGCAACTGACATCTTGTTATTAAAAATTAACGCCTTTACATATCAAATCTTTTTTTTTTTTATTAATCTAAAACCTCAACAACAGTTCGATTAAGCATTCCTTCCGGCTCCAATTTCCGGTATTATTTTTTTATGAAATCAAAGACACTTGAAAACAACTCAATCAAATCGAATTAATTTATGTTATTATCTAGAACTTATGGTTTTATAAAATGTTTACAAATAAATTTATCATTAAATTGAAGGGTTGGTTTTTTTCACAAATATAATAAAACAATAATTTTAATAACTATTAGAATTATTTAATTGATAACTATACAGTTTCGGTCACCACTGGTCGACCATCCTCAGTAGTTATCTCGTTCAAGAACCGGAATTTGTCATTTCACATGAAACATTCATTCTTAAATCTTCATTATAGATACATCACACAATTCATTACAATCACACACATATATATATATATATAGCAACAATTTATAAAAACGTTTATCACTGAACTAGAAACTATTTTGAATTCAATTCAATTTAATGAAAAATTTAAATCAAGTCACTTAAGTTCTGGAAGAAATTTAATAAATAAATTTATATAACGCGAATATTTTCAAATTAAAAAAAAAAAAATAAGAAAAATGAAATACACTATAAAATGAACATGCAATAAGGAAAATATTTTTTTTTCTGGCCCCAAAATTAGAGGGGGGGTCAAAAAATAAAAATCTAGGCCATTTGAGCAAACTTAACCAAATTTTGTATACATAATCAGTGGGCCCCCAGAAGACTAAAATTGCAAAAACTAACCGCCCAATATGGGGGGGGGGGGTTGTTGTAGGGTCAAACAGCTATAATCTAGGCCCTTGTACCAAACTCAACCAGAAGTGTATGGTAAAGTCAAGTGGATGGACATATCAGAACGTGTCAATTTATTTTTAACAACAAAATAAACTAATTTAAGAAAATCCGAAAAGGTTGTGATCTATTAGACATGGAATGGATTTTTTAAAACTATATATTAGAAGGATTTTTAAATGAGTATATCGCACTAAATATATCACTTGAAGATTTAAATCTTCATTTGAAAAATTGTGCTGTCTAGTTATTTTTTGAATTCTTATATTTAATTTGGAAAAATCATTCCATTCTTCGAATTTTGAAGACGAAACACTCAATCATCTTTTTTTAAACTATAAGGCATTGGTATGTTTAAATTTAGAATCACTATATAACGAAATTTTTCAAATAAAGATTTAAATCATTGAGGGGAATATTTAGCGAGATACATATGTCAGAGGCATTCACCTCACACGGTAGGCAATTGACCAGGATTGCTAATTTTGACACTCGGGTTCGATTCCCGATATTATTAAAAATAAGCTGACCTGTTCTGATGTAGCCATCCACTTGACTTTACCATACAACCTGGCCCCTCCCTTATATTTAATATTATTTATTTAATATTATTATATTATTAAATTAATTCCTGTGAATACATTGTAATAGACTGATGAAGAGGACAAAGCCCTCGAAACTATAGTCTCGTTATAAATAAATAAAATTTATAATTCCAGCAGAAGACACACTCTTTTATTGTCTCCTTCAATATATAAAAATTCTGCTACTCTCGGCAAAAACTTTCAATTTAATATTATTTATAATCATGTAGGGGGGTAGTTTTTGCATTTTTAGACTCCTGGGGCCCTAGTGATTATGTATACAAAATTTGGTTGAGTTTGCTCAAATGGCCTAGATTTTTAATTTTTAGCCCCCCTACACCTCTCTTAATTTTAATATGCACCAAAATTTAATCAGCTCTTAATCTCAATGAACCAAAACTACGTGTAAAATTTCGTTTCGATATTCACACTCTCTGTCCGCCTCCGTAGTGTAATGGTCAGAGTAACTGACTGGCAACCCGGAGGTCTCGGGTTCGATTCCAGGCTATACCCAGACATTTTTTCTGTAAGTATAGGGTCTGGTAATAAAAATTAAGTGGGAGATCAATTTAACAGAATTTATCGCGCGGAGAATTTACCACTGCTCGAAGCCCCTAAAACCTTAGTAAATTGGATATTGAATTGTATCTAAGTTTCTGAGATTGGCTCGTGATCCCGGCTTCTTTTCCTTCTACTCTGTTCTTTTCACGATGGAGGGGCCAGCCCATACAGGCCTTTAGGGGATCCACCTTCTGGTGTATCTCCTTCTCTCATCAATATCATTAAAAAAAAAACACTAATTTTTGAGCTAGCTCGTCCACAAAAATTTGGTAACGCACAGACAAACTAACAGACATTTTGACAAAACAATTATTATCTCGAAAAATATAATTTTTTCGATATTCTCTTATTTGGGCTTTTTTGTAGACCGAAATGCCATGGTTTTGCCCAATTTTTTTAACCAAAATAGTTTCAACTCTTTTTGAGATATTTCGAAAAAAAGAAGCAAAAAACCCACTTTTTTCATGCACGATCTGTGTGGTGAAGTAATAATCCATCCTTTAAAATTTATGTATTTAGTTTGTTTAATGTAGCGCATTTAAACCTGCCCTAGTAAGAATGGATGTAAAAAATCCATGTAAAATGCTAAATTTGCGATGAAATTTTATAAGTATAATAATCATAGCAACTTATTATCGTATCTGTTTCCTTTGCTGAAGATCTAGGCTCTAAGCAGGGGTGTCAAACTCAAACTCGCTTCATGAAGTGCCAATTTTTCGTTTCAAATTATATTAACTGGGCAAATTAAAAATAAAATAAAATTTTTTTTTACAATATTCTCAAAAACGGCTCTAATAATTTTCTTTTGATTATCATAAGTTTTTAAATGAGTATGAATTTTAATCTGTTTGAAATTAAGGATGTCGAATTGACTAATTGTCACAGGAAAGAGTAGGTTTTTTTTTTAAATGAGCGTCCTTACATATTCTAAAAATTGGTAGGATTATTTCATATAATGGAATAAATAAATAAAAATCTGAAGACGTTCATTTGAAATTTAAACGTTTTAGGAGAAATTTTCACTTTATCAATGAAAATTTCAAGAAATTTGAAAAAATGGTTGTTTCAAGGAAAGAATATAAATGATCCATAAACTTTTATAGTTATTATATGTTTTGAAAAAATGTTATTGATTATTTTGTGTATATACAAATAAATACAAATCTTACATAAAAAAAAACATTCTGAAAAGGTTTAATTGAAAAGAATGATATATATATATACTACAATGCCCATCTGTAGATCTGACATGTCTGATTCTTTGGGGAATCGAAACAGATGAATTTTTTTGAAACTGAACCAAGAGTTGAAAAAGATAGGACCCAGCCGGGCACGATCCGACATTTTCTACGTTAAGCCCGCAGATGCCTTTTCCATTTAAGCGATGAGTCCCCAACTAGGTCATATAATCAATCTTTTTTCAACTCTTGGTTCAGTATCAAAAAGAATCAGGTTCCAATTACACCAAAATAGGGCAGTGACCGGATAAAAAGTTTAACTTTCGCGTTCATCTAACGTTAACATATATATATTTTTTCATCAAGCAGAGGAAAACCTCATTGATTTCTCTTTATGAAAAGATTTGTTAGATGTCTAAGCTTTTCGGGAGAAATTCTCTCTTATCAAGGGAAATTTTAAGAAATTTGACAAAATAGTTGGTTTAAGCTAGAAAAATATAAAGCAACTATAAAATTTTATAGTCTTATATTTTTTTTTATTGTTAAGGATAAATAAATTGAATTGCTTCTTTCCAGTAATTTATTTTGTTATTCAAATGGTTAATCCAAATATTTCGAGAGCGCTCTCGGCATCTCTTCCTCAGTGGAAACTGTGGGATCACACAATAGGCAAGTCAGTGAGTTATTATAATTACAGGTGTCAAAAGGTACTCACCCACTCCCCCACCGATGTGCCGACCCCATCAGTTTGTACAGAACATTGATAAAAGCTGGTGGGGGAGTGGGTGAGTACCTTTTGACACCTGTTATTATAATAACTCACTGACTTGCCTATTGTGTGGTCCCACAGTTTCCACTGAGGAAGAAATGCCGAGAGCGCTCTCGAAATATTTGGATTAACCATTTGAATAACAAAATAAATTACTGGAAAGAAGCAATTCAATTTATTTATCCTTAACAATAAAAAATTAATATATCCAGTACACACCAAGCCAGCAAAAGTCTTATATTATTATAGTTTTATATTCAACAATTTTTTCAAAAATTTCCATTGATAAAGTGCGAATTACTCCCAATATTAACTATATTATTTATTTTTATAAAAGATTTTTATTAATTTATATAGCAAAAAAATCAATAAACTTCTTTCAATACATATAATGGAAGGTCATAAGTGAAATACGTGTGGTGTACACAGCAGTTTATTTAATAAAGAGCGATCTAAAAAAACGCAGGAAATTTCTCCCTCTAGTGATCGTTCGTTTTTCTTTTTTTTCATTTGCTGTCCATAAATTATTATTATATTTCAATAACTAAAGTTTGATTAGATGTAATATCTGTCGGGGGTGAGTTTTCTTGGCCGGTATGGTCTGCTATCCGCAGCCGCTGCACGAGTGACCCGATCCGGATCGTAATCCTCGGCTACCCACCCCAGCCTACAATATAAATTTTCCGATATTCGCCGGTCGTGTCATTTGAAATGGGGCAGTTTCCCTCCCGAAACGTAATGGTTATTGCCTTTCTCGGGGCGGACATATTGCGTTCCATCTAGTGCAATGTGTGCGGCCCATACATCACCAAAGTACCATACTACTGCCAGCTAAAGCCCTTTCCGACCCTCTCCTCTAACATCTTATGAAACCATTCAAACCGACGAGACGACGCTTTTAATTTTAGAATAATAAAAAGAACGTTTAATCTAAAGGGCATCCTTCTAGGAAATCGATTCAATATGTCTCAATCAGTTGGAATTACCCCCGCAGTGGCGATTGAGCAAATCACGAGACATACCCAAAACAATCTTCATTCATGAATGGAAAGAGTGCGCGTTTTCGAAATCATTTCAATCATTAAATCCCAGATCCTAATGGTTCAACTTCACTTTTTAATAAAAGAAAAACTCTTTTTTATCAATTCCTCGACCAATCTTATGAATATCGTACTCTTCTGCAGCATTTGAAAACACTCCCTGTAATGCAGAAATGGGAAAAAGGTCAAAGTCAATTAGGGGTTAAATTCGAATTGAGTAATTCACAATTTATTTATTTATTAAGAGCTAAATAGATTCTTAAATTAAATGCAATGCCATTTTATTTAGTACACCCGGGAGTCAGGTGAAGCCTATCTTCTGGGCGATAACTATTATTATTTCTAGAATAAGTACCAGGAAGTCCACATCCTTACATCCTTCACCGTCATATAAACATTTCATTCTCCATTATAGGGACGCCGAACTTGCATCAGCCACTGAGGCACACACCCACACCCCATAAAAAAAATAGCGAAGCAGATAAACTAAAATAATAAACCATATAATAAACAAATAAGTTAACATTAACGTAAAAGTAAAATAAAGCCCAATTCCCCTTGAAGATAAGAGTACATCGCCCCCCCCCCCCCCGCGCCCCCATAATTAATCCCACCCCCTGCTTAGATTGAAATATTGAATTCACGCAAAAATGTTCCAAATTTTTTTTGCTCATTGTGTTAAAAAACGTGGAGATATATGATTTTCAACTATGATTGCTTCTCCTGTCTATATATCTGAATTCAGATACTCACAATAATTTAACAACGAAAATTTATAGAAAGTTCGTTCTTGGGCTAAAATGTTTGTATTTCCAATGCGGCAGGGGAATTAGATTTTGGGGTTTCTAGCTTTAAAACTTCTGGTTCAGAAATGCAGAAAACATAATTTTTTGAATGATTTTAAGGCGATGTGTTTATAATATAGACATAAATGATGAATATTAATTACTTAGTACCTGGCCACTGAGCGATGCTCGGTAACTTTTTACTTCCGTTAAAGGCTATATATTAATTTTATTTTTAATTTAAAATTCTGATAAAAAGGTCGATTTTTATTTGGATTCAGAAGTAAATAAAAAAATGTGTGGGTGGAATCCATGCCCGATAAAAGTGAAACTTTTTTCTAATGGGTGGAGGTCTACATATTTTAATCCTCCACCCGGATTCGTGCGTTTCGGAGGATGACGAGAGTTAAGGAAAGAGGAGAGAGTCCATAGGACATGTATAGGGTTGATGGGATGAATGATGATTGGAGGTGGGTCTAAGGGAAGGATAGGGGTCAGTGGGATGGATGGGGATTAAAGGAGCCTAGCAAGAGACCCCCCTAAATATATATACAAGAATTGCTCACTTAATAATATAAGATAAGGGCGTCTCTAGCGTAAATAAGTTTTCACTTATTTGGTATTTCAGAGTGTGATTACAACGAATTCTAATCGAATATTTGAACCCATGAGAAATAAAAGATAAAATATTTCTAATTAAAAAGACTGATGATGAATGTCAAACCTTTGAAAGCTTAGTCTCTGACATATAAGTTATTTATATACATATTTATAATCGTTATATATGTATATGTATGTATATGTTTATTTGCATCAAGCAGAGAGCTATCTCATTTATTTATCTTTATAATAATTATGATTCAATACGAATTCACTGATCTTTTTAAACAATTTTAAAGTGATAAAAATAGTTAAAACTTGGTATCGATTTTGATTCTATAAAAATGAAAGAATTCTGAGAAAGTATTCCCTGGCCTTATTTTTATTGTTTATGCACTTAAATATTAATGGCGTTACGATTTGATGTTCCTCAGACATATCACTCTCTAAACTCTTAACAAGAATATTCCCTGAAGGAAGTGTAGTAGTAAAATAAATAACAGCTCCGGACTCATTATTTTGCCTGGAGGCCGGATGGCTCCAACCTGGGACTCATTAGAAGGTGAAACACGCGGACTTCGGGGGCAGTCTCGGGATCCTCAACAAGCTGCGCCCTAATGCCTCGCTGGCACGCCAAGGCACAATTAATTTGAAATTATGAGCGAATTCAGCCATTGTGGCCACTTGGTTAATGATCCCTCTTGCCAGACGAGGGTCTCTTTACGTGATAATGCAATTAGAAAACGGAGTTGTCGAAAGTAACAGCGGGATGATTGAAAAGATCAGACCGGACCACCAAAATGGCTGCCAAACAAATGGCTCGATGAAGGGGGAGACTTTTCAAGGCTGAATAACTAACTGAGTAGCTATTCCAGCTATTCCAATTTTTTACATAAAACGAAATCAAAGAGGTTATCCTCTCCTTGATACAAATAAACATTAGCATATGTACAACGAATATAAATTATATATAATTTATTTATTAGAGATTATAAGTTTCGAAGGTTTGACAATTTTTTAATTATAAATATTTGACTAATGAGTGTTTTTTAATGGGAATTAAGGACAAGTTTTTTGTGTGATTTTTTTATTTTCACCAATGTTTCGTCGACTGGCCCATGTGAAATTATATATAAATTTTTCATTAAATTGAAGGGTTGGTTTTGTCACAAATATAATAAAACAATAATTTTAATAACTATTAGAATTATTTAATTGATAACTATACAGTTTCGGTCACCACTGGTCGACCATCCTCAGTAGTTATCTCGTTCAAGAACCGGAATTTGTCATTTCACATGAAACATTCATTCTTAAATCTTCAATATAGATACATCATATAATTCATTACAATCACACACATACACATATATATAGCAACAACTTATAAAAACGTTTATCACTGAACTAGAAATTATTTTGAATTCAAAATAACAAATTCCGGTTCTTGAACGAGATAACTACTGAGGATGGTCGACCAGTGGTGACCGAAACTGTATAGTTATCAATTAAATAATTCTAATAGTTATTAAAATTATTGTTTTATTATATTTGTGACAAAACCAACCCTTCAATTTAATGAAAAATTTAAATCAAGTCACTTAAGTTCTGGAAGAAATTTAATTATATATAAAATATTTATTATTTAAAAAGTGATGAAGGTAAAAGCTTCAAAATGATACTCTCTACCAAGATATATGCGTTTCGCCAGCGCCATCTATGCGATGCTGGATTTTCGTGTGGTTTGTCCTCAACATATATATATGTTTATTTTCATCAAGCAGGGGACAACCTCGTTGATTTCCCTTTATGAATCAACAACTCTCCTACTCAGGAAAACAAAATCTTTTCAATTATCATTTTTAATAGAAAAGTTTTTGTTTTGCCGAGAGTAGCAGAGTTGTTGAAACAAAGAGGTTGTCCTCTGCTTGATGCAAATAAATATACACACATATAAATCGAAATTATATATTTAAAATTTTTTTTTAGAAAATCAAAGACAATTTTTTCATGGAACTAAATAACTTTATTCTCTAATGTATTGCCCATTTTGATCAATGACCTTTTGCCATCTTTCAGGCAGCATCATAATCCCACGTTCATAAAACTTCTGGTTTTTATTAGCAAAAAACTGAATCAGGTACGATTTGACATCATCATCATTATTGAAATTTTTACCATTCAAGGAGTTTTGTAAAGATCGAAATAAAAAGTAATCAGATGGTGCAAGGTCAGGACTATATGGTGGATGTGGCAAAACATCCCAACCAAGCTCCAATAATTTTTGCCGAGTGACCAAAGATGTGTGTGGCCTTGCATTGTCATGATGGAATACAACACCTTTTCGATTTGTCAATTCGGCCCGCTTTTCTTCAACTGCATTGTTTAATTTCGTTAGTTGTTCAATGTAGACAACAGAATTGATCGTTCGGTCGGGTGGTAAGAGTTCAAAGTAGACAATTCATTTGTAATCCCACCAAACTGATAACAAAACCTTCTTTTGATGAATACCAGCTTTTGATGTTGTTTGAGCTGGTTCACCTGGCCTGCTCCACGATCTTTTCCGCTTGATATTGTTGTAAACAACCCATTTTTCATCGCCAGTTATCAGTCGTTTTAAAAATGGATCATTTTCATTACGCTTCTTTAGCAAATCGCAGCTGTTAATGCGTTGCCTTAAATGCATTTCTTTCAGTTCGTGAGGAATCCATGTATCGAATTTTTGAACATAGCCAAGTTGTTTTAAGTGATTTTCAATGCATGTATGTGATACATGAAGCTTCTCTGGAATCTCACGTGTTGTACTGTGACGATCCGAATCGATTATTGCTTTGATTAGGTCGTCATCAACTTCAACTGGACGACCAGAGCGTTTTTCATCTTTGAGTGAAAAATCACCAGAACGAAATTTGGCAAACCAATTTTGACACTGCCGTTCTTTAAAGGCTTCGTCGCCCTAAACAGCACATAACTTTTTGTGAGCTTGCGATGCGTTTTTCCCTTTGCGGAAATAAAAAAGCAAAATATGACGAAAATATTCCTTTTGATTTTCAATTTTTCAACGAACGCCAAACGAAAACTACGGAACCGATCAAAAAACTTTTTTTACTGATTGACAGCTGAATTGCCAACTATCAAATAACAAAATGTGTTTTACATTTGGACTACGCCAGCAAACCTAAAAATTCAACTGAAGCCATCTATGAGTGAAATCCGCAATTACTTAGTTGCCAACCTTATATATATATTATTTATTTGTTTGAGACTATAGTTTCGGAGACTTGGTCTCCAGTCAGTTAAAATTAAAATCAACTTCCAGGTCACATTCATATTTAAACATATGTATCCCAGATATATAATTTCGATATATATGTGTGTATGTTTATTTGTATCTAGCAGAGGACAACCTCTTTGTTTCTCTTTGTAAATTATCATTTTGATTTAAAAGATTCTTTCGGTCTTTTAATTCTAATATACCGTTGTTATCATGTGATGATAAATTAAGGTTATTTAGCTCAGACTCACAAGTTGATTTATTTATTTTAAATTTTTGATTTCCCCCAAAAATATCTTTCAAAAATAAGTTCTCGAATGTAGTTTTATTTGAAGTGTAATATAAAATTAACAAAACAATAAGTGTAAATTATAATTTGAAGTAATAATTATTTTCTGAAGTGAACTTTCCCAACGAAATGGATAAGAGAGAGAAATATTTTCCAAATTGGATTTAAAAGATTATTTCATTCGAATTAAAATGATAAGATTCCATACTTGACTTTTTCTCTCGTTTCTTTGAGATAGCGATGAGAGCTAAGGGCTTTTGCCAAATG
Organism: Forficula auricularia; assembly: GCA_024734495.1. NCBI lineage: Eukaryota > Metazoa > Arthropoda > Insecta > Dermaptera > Forficulidae > Forficula > Forficula auricularia. The sequence continues at coordinate 98,028 of JALMQS010000421.1, forward strand.
ACAAGACAAAGGTGTGTAAATCATCGAATGCGATAATTTGGACCTGGGTCTGCGAAAATTTCCTTGCGAAAATTAATATCAACTGGGCGTGTCCTGAACAGACAAGTACTTAGAACATCTCGAAAAGCAGGCAGGACCTCCCCCGAAGATAACGAGTCTCTTGAGACTTTTCTCTCTTCTTGTTTTAGCTGATGTTTTAATCATCTTTAATTGATTCGAGGGCGGAGTTCCGTGCCCAAGGCGGGGCCCCTGTTCAATCAAATGCACACACTCCAATTACAACACGTGTCAAGTCACTGCCAGAATAACTAATGATGTTTTCGATAAAAATTGGATCAATTAACTTGGATTAGACATTCATTATTTTTGCCTTCTTTCGCTTCTCAAAGGTCACTTGATCATAAAAATCGAAGAGAAGTTCTAATTGCAAATTTATATCAGGTAACAGTTATATAGATATAAGATGATTTGATTATAAAAATGTCAACAGCATTTTTATCGGATTTGTGAAAAAAACAAGAGACAAATGGGTGTAGGGCTCGCATACATACCTCATATTTAGTACCTGGCGGACCGAGTGTTTCTCGGTAATTCTTTAATTTAGTTAAAATCAATTTATTAATATTGAATTCAGATACAAAGGTCAGCCAAAATTAAATAAAATTGAATTAAAATTGAATTTATTTTTTGTTTTGTTTTGATACGCTCCAGACATCATCAAGGAATCGCTATGCACAACGTTTTGAACTTAATTGCAATTAAAAATAATATTGATATACATGGGAGTTCCTTTGTTAACTCTTTTAAACACTGAAGAGGGAGAGAAGATCCTTCGATTCGTCCTTTTTATCAGTTCAGTCATTTAATAGCCACACCTCGTATAATAGAAACCCTGCTATTTAGACAACCGAATCGGCATATCAGTTAAGGGTATGACTACCCTTCAAAAAAGTCCCAAGCCTTTTCCCCATTTTTACTTTATCCAATGCGAATCACATAAAGTATTGAATCGGTCTTGCGCCAAGCCTGACCTCAAAGGGTACTCAGGTAGAGACTACGGAACCCATGGTCTCAATCAAAGTCACAAATTGTAGTATTCATTTAGGTTGAATTTTAGCACGTGATTGTTTTGCCAAAAATTACATGGGGACTCGCCCAGAGGCCCAAAAAGTGCAATTTTTTCGTTTAGTTGTGGCTTGCTCTCTTCCTGAAAACGAAACATTTCGGCGTCCTGAAGCTGTGCTTGGTGTCAAAGGGATAGACCACCTAAAAACAGGATGGCCCCGTTCAAAATGGGACGTATGGTCACGTTACTTATGTCCTCTGAGGAAACCACTTTGAACCTTTTCTCTCTAATCAATTGAGATCTTGGTCTTTGTCTATAATTAAGTCCCGCTTAATTTATTACGTACTTTTTATTAAGATCGGTAATTATGCAGTATTGTTATGATGTGAACGTGACAAATGCGAAACAAAGGAAAAAACATCAACAACGAAATGAATTGTATTGATGGCAGCCGATGAAGAAATTTGATGAAATGTAAGAAGCTTGTTTAATTTGTATCTGTCTGTGTTGAGCCATTGGCACTCAAGCCGTATATAGAATTCACAAAGATCCCGAGCCTAAGTAAACATTCGAAAATCTAAAGGATGATTGATCGCTGTTATGTTTTATAGCGCATTCCTGTCATCAATCATGGGACAGACACATGCCAAGCCAAGACCGCACAGCCAATCCTCATTATAGATCTATCCTGCCAGACAGGATGACATTAAATTATTTTATTCCCATTAATGTTCGCTTACCCACAATATAATTTACTTGATTGTTTGCTTTATTCAATTTTGAATAACGTTTCGAAACGAGATTTATTCATTGCAATTTCATTGTTCCTTCTTGGATTTCTGTAAGTAACAAACTAGTGATGTTGTAAAAATTGGATTAAATATTGAAAAAAATTTCAAGAGTCGGTATATCTTTTTTTCAAGTCTGTGCAAATTTTTCTTATATGACAATTTTTTGGCAGTGAACAGTTTTAGATAGAAATTAGCTAGCTAGCACAAATAGACAACGTATTAATTTGAATATTGGGGGAGTTGGGTTGTCCGAGCTGGCTAAGGCGCGGGCCCCGCTTCAGCATCGTTGATGACGATGTTCAAGCGGGAGGCCCGGGTTCGAGTCTGGCTAGCATATAAAATTTAAACCGGCTAAAACTCGGCTCCCTCATTAACTGGGCTTTGTTCCCGGTGACAATAAATAGATTTAAAAAAAAAATGAACATGTTTGTTGAATTTCTGCTTATTATAATAATAGTTTTACTGAATGACCATTTAAGCCGAAAATGAAAAAACTTTTTGTTGAAAAAAAAATGTATTATTCAACTGAGAGAATAGATTAAAAAAAAAATCAAAAATTATACATAAAATTATTTTTTGAAAAACACAGGTGCAAAAGAGGAGCTGCATTTTGGTAGCAGTTTTGTACGGAAGGATGATATTCTTTTTTTTCTAATTTAAATATTCATTTAGTCAGTATTAGAAATGAATAGGTCCAATCAAAAAGATTTTTTGAGGGTATGCTTGCTAGCCTTTGCTGAGACAATTCCGGGACATATTATTACCTAAAACTGAAATATATATACGATCATATATTATGTAATTTCACAATATTACCAGAGGAGCCACTTAACATAACATAGGTACCTAGTTTTCCGAGAAAAATGTTTGTGTACAAACTTGATTTTAGATGTGAAATTATATGATTAGTAATTTGTATTTTAAGTTAGTGTTATGTCTATATTTTGTGTATTCATTATTGGTAAAATTTGAATAAAACAGTTTAATAAGATACATTTTGTTTTTACTTACACCTCTTTCTAATTCTATGATGTTATAGACTTGATTATTGTTCCACAATAGATTGAATTGATAGACCATTATTGGGGGCCCATTACTGGTACGTCTGATAAAATACTGGCCCATTATCGGTGCATCAGGTTAGTTATGGTAAATATTTTATTTTTATTTTTGTAAATGCAACCAGAGTGCTAAAATTGCGGTTACAGGTGTAGGACAGATAATAGAATGACAGATAAAAATTTGGACCGGTTTGCTTAATTTTACAGCATTGGAAACTCAGTTTTACTTTAATTTTTCTTTTAGATGGCCCATTACTGGAGAATTTACCTTAAATATGTAAAAAGAACAAGACAATTTATATATATATTTAATTTTAATTATTATACGAGGCTAGTCTTCTACATATAGTAATAATAATAAATCTAAAATTATATTGTTATGAGTTTTTCCAATAGTATTTCTTTATGGACGTTTAACGGATTGACACGAAGTCATGTGCAATAGAAATAATTATTTTGAAGTTTAGCTGATATTGGTCGATAGCTTTCTCTGAAATTCCGCGACAGTTTTATATTCAACCGAGATTCTGTAGAGCAACCTAATTAGCACAATGGTCTAGAAGATGTTTTCTAGACACCAGGATATCTTCTAGATATCTTAAAGACATCTTAAAGACAATAAGAGCTGAATAAGACATATTCTAGAGCGAGTATGCTATCTGGGTTCAATTTTGGGACAATCTTGGCCAATCCGGGACGGCTGGCAATCCTACTTGAGAGTGGTCGAATTCAAATTAGTTACTCATTCTTATTTACCTTATCAAAGAAATTTTTAAACTATCCAAATCAGAGATGATAAACATTGCCAATGCCGCAATGCCCTGCGGAGTCCCTTGACTTGGACCAATGGGTTGGATCCGGGCAATTCCAATGTTTCGTGTTATTATTTTTTTTTTTATCAAGCCTTTACCGGAAACAATTATTGCCAATCATCCAAGCTATTACGATTCTCGCCACCTTCTCTAAAATACTCGATACTACTGTTTGTAGCTTTTCTCGGGCTTGATGAGATGTTAAGTTAAAGACGTTTTTTATCTAGTTGGAAAAGATCAATGGTTTGAAGGCAACAGAAAAAAGCCACCAGGACAAATGATCGCCACATGGTTAAGATTATTCTGTAAAAGATCCCATTTACGCCCGGTTCGACCCTTTTTTCATTGTCATTTCTCCTAGTCATCTTTTTATCCCACCTTGGCAAGAAATTGAGATCGTCGATCAGTGCCGGCCATTTTGTCGATTAGGGGTTGCCCTCTCAACATGTTCCCATTCTTGAACTTTCATTTGATTTAGTTCATATTAATTAGTATTAGTAGTAGCTTATTAAATGGTATTCATAAATAAAACAAATAGTCATTTGAATTCTTGGCAAGATTAACAGATTTTATTTGATTAGCAACATCGAAGTACTTAAAGGAAATAGTTAATGGTTAAGAAATAATTGGATTCAGAAAGACTCAATTGTTTTTCTTGATTGAATATAGAAACTTGTCAAATTTAGTGATGTCCAGGCAATATATAGGTACCTATATATATCAAGCAAACCCGTCAATGATTTATTCTTGAAAATTAACCACGATGCTATTCTCTGTGAGAAAAATAAATATTTTCACTTATATAAATATGTTAAGCCTAATTTGTGAAAGTACCTATTTCTGGAAATAGACAACATTTTGTTGAATTCATTAATTATACAAATCTCTTGACTATTTCCAGAATTAAAAAAATGTCATGAACGATTTCAAATATTTTATTTATCTATACCTGTTTTTATTTTTTTGACGTATCTGCTATATATTATCTAGGGGTGAACCGAAATTGGAATTAGGTCTACACGTCTTTGAAATTATGTGGAATTATTTTGGAATTCATTAAATAATGCCCCTTCATCAATTGTCTTCTAGTTGGAAATGAAAGTGGAAGTAGGTGTACACGATATTAGGGTTCGGTTACTCCTATATATATTATATGGTAAATGACAAAGCTATATAAATATTTCTCATAAATATTTCATAAAAGGTTTTTCCCATAACAAATAATAATTAATATTATTATAATAGAATGAAATTAAAATTTTGGAAAAAAAAATTATTTAAACTAAATTTAAATTAGAATCAGTTGATCTTCATGAATTGTATTAGCTAAATTTGGGTGAATCCAATAGTAGGGCCTCCGGTCCTTACCTGCCACGTATTGAGTGATAATATTAGACAAGTAACTCCGAGTATTTGAGTCCTCCACTTGACCGCTTTTTACACGCTTTATATTAGCTTCACCTGTATGTATGTATGTATTTATCTATGTATCAATGTGACTTTTGTTCTGTTAAATTCCTCAAACATTTCTCTATAAAGATAATTGTTTACCTACTCAATTTAAATGAAATTATATAAAAATAAATACATTTCATTCTGTTAAATTCCGCAAACTTTTCTCTATAAAAATAATTAAGACTAAAAAGTAAAAAAATAAATAATTAATTTAAAAAAAAACTAAAAAAGTACAAAATAATGTAATACTTAATCAAAAAGCGTGGGGCACTTTGTCAAAATTAACTAAAATTACATGTTTCTGCGCCCTACAATTTTTGATTTTTACATTATTTTGTACTTTTTAGAAGCGTGTTTTTTAGTTTTTTTCAAATATAATTTATTTTAAAAAGAACTATGCAAGCAGATGCAGGCAACAGTGAAAGACACTTGCAAAAAAAGAGAGTCTCGAGGAAAAAATGTGAAGACGATGTTGTTCGTACACCTGAGTCTTGGAAGACTGGAGATCATAAGTTTGGAGAGACTTTTCCAGAAGTCATAGAGAAAAACACATCTAGTTACTTTTTTTTTTAATGATATTGATGTGAGAAGGAGATACAGCAGAAGGTGCATCCCTTAAAGGCCTGTATGGGATGGCCCCTCCATCGTGAAAAGAACAGAGTAGAAGGAAAGAAGCCGGGATCACAAACCAAATCTCAGAAAGTTAGATACAATCCAATTTACTAAGCTACTTTTCAACGTCTCTAATTTGATCGCATAGAAAAAACATCTATAACTATTTAGTGCACTAAATGACATACAAAATGCCCATTAAAAATTGACTAATTATAATAGTGCTTAATCAGAACAAACAAGAAACAAAGAGTAGGTTTTTCCATAATGTAATCTTAGAATTAAGATTTCTAGATATAAGTAAATTGAAAATAAAACAATCATTTATAAATGTTAGCAATTTTTTTTATAATGTGATCGAATACAAGAATAAGCGCATTTAACAAGAAATAATCCCTTCGAGAGGTTCGATAGATTAATGTGAATAATTCATGGTAGAAATTCATCCTTGTGTATGAAGCTAAGTATATGTGATTTATGGAAATGAAATCAATGAAGTTTTAATTAAACTGAATAATTGAATTAAAATCTAATGAAATTAAACGTTTATACTATGAAGTAATAAAAATTTTATAGCTCAATGCGAATGTCTATTAAATAAACTTGATGGATTTATTTATGGCCCGTAGAAATGAAATCCTGAGAAAGGGCGAATTGGAGTAGTGCAATGTCCAGTAGTAAAGAAAAGTGGAGTGAGCTCAAATTCTAAAAAAAAACTCCTTCCCTACAAGTAAATGATTCTAAATGTTAATAATTTTAAATGATAAATATCAAAATCTGATATTCATTTCGATTTTATATTTTCTTACCTAGCGTCATAAGGCCGTTCCTAGAATAATAGAAATTAAGAAATTAGTTTCTACTAGTCTGAAACAGGTCTGAACTTGTATTTGACATTCTTGTAATGCTTTAGCTCTAAAAGACGAGATATTATTCTATCCGCACCCTTTTTGGTAATTTTCATTGATCAGATTCTAATGAAATGATCGGTGAGTCGTTCATTTATTATTTATTAAATAACAAAAACAAGTGAAAACTTATTTAAGCTTGAGAAGCCCACCTAAGTATTATTATTAATAAACTTCAATTTAAAATAAACTGGTGTCATCTATTAAATTCGATGGAATGAAATATTTTTAATTATATGTCAGAGGGGTTGTTTTTCACCCCATTGCTGTTACTGGCACTCGGGTTCGATTCCCGAGGGGGTGAAAAACAACCCCGCTGACATATAATTAAAAATATTCCATTCCATCGAATTTAATAGAGGACACCAACTTATGATTTCTTGTAAATTTGAATCTATTACCATTGGCAAATTAATATCTTTCATATTAATATAAACTGTTTGTTTATGCCTATATTATAAATACATCGCCTTAAAATCTGAATAGACAGAAAAGAAAAAAGGGAGAATTAATTATCATCATTAAAGAATTAAATAAATCCCACAAATCTGTAATCTAGTGGTTCTATCATATCGCTACTTCCAGAATCCCAGATTCGAATTTCAGTCAGAGAAGAAGGATTTTTACTTGATGACGAATTATACCTGTAAATCCCAGAAGCGTTCTCGCGGATTTATTTGGCCCTGGAAAATCTAAATGCACTGGTCCGGTCGAATTTATTTTTTAAGGTGGGGATCGCGCGTGCTCATTGTAAGTATACACCGGAGGCTAAATTTTGAAATTTGTTATCGCTTTGTTTTTCCATTAAAAATGAAAAAACAGTTTTAACTGACAAATAACAGGTCGAGGAATGCAAACCCCGGCACAATTCTCCCACAGGGAAACCTCTCCGCCATTGGTGGTCTCTATGGTCAGGGTGTTCATGTAATTATAGTAAATGAGCTTATTACTAAAGGTCAATATAAAAAAAAAGTTTAAATCAAAACCTTATATTATTTTATAAGAAAAACGACTAACTGCGATTCTAGCATGTGCACCTTAAGTTATAGTCCTGAAGTAGGTTAACATAGACATACTGTAAACCAATTTACCAATCTCATAGCGCTTAGCTGGTGGGTCAAAATAAAAATGATCAAATTATATGTTTGAATGGATTATAAAAGACCTATCCTAGCAAAAACACTTTTGTGAAAAAAGGCCAAGTTTGAGTAATAAAAAGTGTCTGTCAGAAAAAATAGTGAGATCTAATGTGTTGCCATATTCAACATTACCTTTTTAGAAAATGAGTCGAGATCAAGTAATTTCAATTGAAACGAATGTTTTTTACTTTATCCAATGCGAAGCATGGGTAAAGTATTGTAATCGCTCTCGGGGCAAGCGTGGCTTCAAAGGGTCCTCAGGTAAAGACTACGGAACCCATGGACTCAATTAAAGTCACAAATTGTAGTATTCAATTAGGTTGAATTTTAGCACGTGACGGTTTTGCCAAAAATTACAAGGGGTCTCGTCGAGAGGCTAAAAAGTGCGATTTTTTCATTTAGTGCGTGCGGATGTATGTATGTATGTATGGATGGATGTATGTTATCGTTTTTTTGGCCCACGATTTTTTCCACACCGTTACACCGATTGAAATGAAATTGAAAACCTACCATTAGTTTAACAAAATGAAGCGCTGATTAGTTTTTGGTACATATCGGCCCACAAACATTAGTACTTTATTTCAGTACTTTTTTAGTTTTTTCTAAATATCTTGAAAATGGCTTAACCAATTTTGATGAAATTTAATATCCTAATTAAGTACCTTGGGGACCACAAAAAAGGTTAAATAAAGTTTTTAGTAAAATTATATTTTAAAGTACTTTACTCTAGAGTAAGATGGTACTTTTTTTAATTTTTTAAATTCTTTAAAATTTATTCATTTGAAAGTTTTAATATAGCTCATTTAGCCTTGCTTAAGTAAGAATGGATAGGCTTCTCTCTGTGAAATGCTAAAAATTTGGGAGGAATTTTTATGAGTAACCATAGCAACTGCGTTGTTTTCTTATCCGTTACCTTTGCTGAAGACTGAGAAATCGATTTTAAACCAAAAATAGCGATTGATTTTCATCTAGTACTTAAGGAATAATCATTCTATATTGGATTTTTGACGTTTCGGTTTTTATTAGTAACCATTGCTGAAGACATAGAGAAATCGACTTTAAACCAAAAATTAGCGATTGATTCTCATCTAGTATTTGAGGAATAATCATTCTATATTGGATTTTTGACGTTTCGGTTTTTATTAGTAACCATTGCTGAAGACATAGAGAAATCGACTTTAAACCAAAAATAGCGATTGATTCTCATCTAGTACTTGAGGAATAATCATTCTATATTGGATTTTTGACGTTTCGGTTTTTATTAGTAACCATTGCTGAAGACATAGAGAAATCGACTTTAAACCAAAAATGGCGATTGATTCTCATCTAGTACTTGAGGAATAATCATTCTATATTGGATTTTTAACATTTCGGTTTTTATTGGTAACCATTGCTGAAGACATGGAGGAATCGACTTAAAATAAAAAATAGACATCGATTCTCATCTAATACTTGAGGAATAACAATTCTACATTAGGTTTTTGACGTTTCGATTATTATTGGTAACCATTGCTGAAGACATGGAGGAATCGACTTAAAATCAAAAATAACGATCGATTCTCATCTAATACTAGAGGAATAACCTTATTGCATTCAATTTTTGATGTTTTGACCATTAATGTCAACCTCTATTGAAAACGTGGAAGAATCGACTTAAAATCAAAAAGACTAAATTCTTTTTTGGTAAACAACTCAAGTTTGAGTTGTTTGCCATAAAAGAATTTAGTCTTTTTGATTTTAAGTCGATTCTTCCACGTTTTCAATAGAAGGTTGCCATTAATGGTCAAAACATCAAAAATTGAATGCAATAAAATTATTCCTCTAGTATTAGATGAGAATCGATCGATTTTTGATTTTAAGTCGATTCCTCTATGTCTTCAGCAATGGTTACAATAATAACCGAAATGTCAAAAATCCAATGTGGAATGGTTATTCCTCGACTCTTAAATGAGAATTATTTTTGAATTAATGTCAATATGAACTACAAATTGCAAGTGATATCTGATTAATAATAAAGGAACAAACATATTAATATTTCAAATGAATTTGGATAAAGTTTAGCAACGATCCGTTGCAGTTTATTTTATTCTACACGCGCATCTATATTTATTGATTCCACATTTTTATATTAGTTGAAATTATTTTCCTGGAACCTGACATTTACGCATTATGGCATTATGTTATTATTGATTTTGTTTTTTAGGGCCTCCACTTCTCCTTCTAGACCTCCGATCCTTCCCACTTATGATCTCAGGATATGGTTACTTCGTGACGTACGTACTCTCTTCATTTCAGGTCCTGAAGAAGGAAAAAGTTTTAGTTTCGCGATTTCACCCTTTATTATTCCCCCAAACTCTGCCAACATTCCAAGTTTTAGCATTCTAGGGTTTTTAAATTTTTACTGGATGAGAATTTAGATTATAAACTTCACTCCTTGATTTATGATACTGAGGATGAATAGGTACATTGCATTTTTAGATTATCCCATTTATTAATGTTACAAATTTCAGCATTCTGATTCATTGTATTTTCACTATATTTTAATTTAATCTATAAATTTCACCCCTTCATTTTAGGTGCTGAATAAGGGAAAGTTTCGATCTTTCGATTTCATCCTTAATTAGTGCTCCAAGCTCTACCGAGCAAATATTAACACCTTCATTTTTGTTCCTGAAGAAGGAAATGTTTTTAATAGATTATAAAAAACCTATTCAAAAGTACTATCATCGACGGTGAGCACAACATTTATTTTTCATTAGTTTTTAATTCATAGAAATTAAAATAATTTCCATTGAAACTATAACCTACAGTTAGAGTCGGCAACTTTTTCTGGGACAATTCCAGGACATATTAATTAAATTAATCTTTAAGAAATTCAAAGATATTTTTATAAAGCGAAATTTTAGAGAATACTTAGCCAGACTACCGTTTTATAAGAACCATTGAGGTCCAGCTGATTCTCCATCCTGAACCAAGAGAGCGAAAAAAGATATGGTCCATCTAGGTGTTACCCGGTATCAATCCGCGTATAGCCCGCATGATACCCCACCACGGACCACCTAGAGGGACATGGCATCTCGAGTTCTTATATATTACTCCCTCGATTCAGACGCTTTTTACAAGTCTATTCTTACATAGAGAGATGATACAAATTAATTTAGAATTCCGCGGAGTAGATTCGCGAGCAAATCTACTAAACGGAATTTTTAACAAATTATAAATAAATTTGTTTTTCTAGTATATTTATACAAATATAGAATTCTCTAAAATTTCGCTTTATAAAAATATCTTTGAATTTCTTAAAGATTAATTTAATTAATTTGATAATTTCTATATTTGTATAAATATACTAGAAAAACAAATTTATTTATAATTTGTTAAAAATTCCGTTTAGTAGATTTGCTCGCGAATCTACTCCGCGGAATTCTAAATTAACCAGGACATATTGCCCAAAAATGAAGTATAAATTTATAGGTACTCCACAAGAGGGGTGTGCAATTTGTTTCCATCACCACTTTTATATGTATGTCGTCTCAGCTAATTTTTTTCGAAATTGACGATTCAACTATCATCAAACTCTAATGAATTAGAATTCTTTTGAATTTTTTTGTCTCTGTGCACGAAACATTTAATTAATCTGAATAATAAAAATACAAATATTGCTATCCTCATAATATTCATTTCTTGATTAGTAATTCGTTTAAGAAGACTGCGTATAAAGTTGAAGGATCTGATGATCTGGTGAATGTTTTCCAGAAATTGCTGTCTCGCAAAGCTCTTTACGGGTTCCATTAAAAGGGACAATCAGTAATTGGTGTATTTGCCTATAGGCTTGTGCTGGTGTCGTGGTCGAGTTGTGGGGTGAGTACTAATTCCCCCCTGCAGGCTGCTGGCTCCAAGACAGGGGTGGGTTTTTCATCTGTCCACATTCATGTTGCGGCTGAGCTTTGTTTCCGGCTGGTTAGTTGATGATTGGTATGATTGCTGTCAAGGGCGGTAACTCGAGTCGACATGAAAAGCCTGTGGCTGTGCCCGTGCCAGATACCTGTCATCTTGCGTTGGCTGCTCCCTTTTCCGGCTGGCAGCCGTCAACGACGACGCTAATTGACGCGGACAGTCAGCGGCTCCTCTGCAGAGCAGCAACTTGTCATGCTGAGCACAGTGTTGGGACACTGAAGGGACACGAGTAAACAGAGGCCAAGGGCCGGCCACTCGAACCAAGCCAAAAATTATCCCCTCAGCTAGCAGAGCAAATTCCAAATCCAAATAGAACCAGAACCCCACGTCAATGGACACGCACCGACATAATGCCAATTGACTTCTTGTCGGCGTTAATTGAATCGATTGACTGCCAACGCCGAGAAGGAATTTAAAAATAATACTTTTAAATGTTTCGAGTCGCTCTTCATCAAGAAATTAAATTTTCTGGATGCAGAAAATCTTTTTAAATTCGTTGTGAGGAATTTTATTAAGAACTTCGATTGATGGGTCTAATGAAGCCAATTTTATTATAAGTCGAATCTTTACTGACAGAAGATTTTCTTTTCTTTGAAAAGTTGTAATCAACATGACAAGAAGAAATCACCTCCGTGTTTTCATAATTAAATACTAAAGTACAAAAGAATTTATTAACTGACGGTGAGAGATTGCGATCCGTCAGCTTAAAAAAATTTGGAATACAACTCCTTTCGTATAAGAATTAAGAATGCCAAATATACTCAAATCCTTTAATGAGACTGTACAATTTGACAAAGTGACAGCTTGCAAAGACATTCAACAAGATAATCAATTTCAAATGACATAGGAAATAACATCACATGTATAATTTTGTTCAAGCTTCAGGTTTTTTCCCCTAGACGGGTAGCCGATCAAGGCTGAAGAGTCCCATCCACCCTTTCCCTATTAGTCGCCTCTTACGACAAGCAGGCAGTACTGCGGGTATATTCTATGCCCAACCCGCAGGGCAGTTAAAAAAAAGTTTTATATATTATACCTGCATATTTTTATGTTGAAAATATCATTTTTTATTGTATAATGATTTTAATTACAAATATTTGATCTGTTATTTCTAGTGAGTTCATATACCCGATATAGATAAATTCGTTTTGTTGTTTTAGTTGCAAGCTGGCTAATTTTATATTGCTGTAAATACCCGTGTTTAGTAAGAACGGGTTCTGACTAGTTAAAACCCGTTTCACTGAATACGTTTGTGGCAACTAGAATTTACTGATGTTGGTTGAGTTTGGTTCAAAGGTCTAGAATCTTTATTTTTGACCTTCCGCCTTATTTTGGGTGTTTATTTTCAAAAAAATTTAAACGAAAATGTCAAAAATTAGAAGCCAAGTTGTATAGGATGTAATTTTTTGACATTTTCGTTTAAATTTTTTGAAAAATAAACAATGAGGAGGAACGTCAAAAATGAAGATTCTAGACCTTTGAACCAAACTCAACCAACATCAGTAAACTCTAGTTGGCTCAAAGGTATTCAGTGAAACCTGTTTTAACTAGTAAGAACCCGTTCTTCACTAAAAAACGGGTTTTTACTGCAACATACATACTGTATATATGTAGGTTAGGGTGGACCTTATTTTTCGACGATGAAATTTTCCCCGGGACGCCCCTTCAAATTGTGAGGTTGGGTAAGAAAATAATGTGTACAAAATTTGAGATCGATCGGACAACACTTTGAGGTGGCGCATCTCATTTGAAAATAGTAAATTTTAGGAATTTCGCTTTATTCGGCTACTATATTTTGTTATACATCGTTAAATTGAATCAAAGAATAAAAAAATCGATGGCAATGTAATTAATAAACATTATTTTATGAAATCCCGTCCCTACCTTCGTTATTCAGTCGTAATTAAAACACATACAACAATTGAAAAGAAAAAATCAAGTGAATTGAATATTATGGCGTGTTGCCTACCTCCTAGGCGTACACCGAGAAAATATGAAAATGTAGCGATTCTACGCTATAATATCATTAATTATATATTTAAATATATTAATATTATTAATCAATCAATTTATATTAATAATATATTAATTATTATCATTTCCGTCCATAATTTAATTTATAATTTGAAAGTTTATATTGGGAAAATAAGGACAAGTTTTTATGTGTGACTTTTTTATTTATCCACCAACGTTTCGTCGACTTTGCCGACTTCTTCAGGGCTTCAAATAGTCATGTCACACATTCGTTTAAATTTTCTTCTTACCTTCGTTACCATTGAAGGCCATCAGAATACAATTTTCAAAAGATATTTGGCACATTCACAAAAAATACAATTTTTTTCTCTTTTTAATAACAACCTTATCAATACAGAACAGAACAGTAATCACTTCTTACAAAAAATAGAATAAAATATTTTTCTTTTTATCCCTATATGAATGTGTGACATGACTATTTGAAGCCCTGAAGAAGTCGGCAAAGTCGACGAAACGTTGGTGGATAAATAAAAAAGTCACACATAAAAAAAAAAAACTTGTCCTTATTTTCCCAATATAAACTTTCAAATTATAATATATTAATGTTTTCTTCTTTCTCCACCCTAATGTAGGTATATGTTTTGTTTGCATCAAGCAAAGGACAGCTTCATTGATTTTTCTTTATAAATTTCTACTCATTCTTCTCGACATTTAGACTTTTAGTATAAACATGTTTCCCATTGGAAATTTATAAACTGATAAATTTTAAAATATTCTGTTTTGAAACTTCAATTGCCAGCAAGCCAAACACGGATCCCGCTGGTAAACAATCGAATCAAAATCAATAAAACATTTCTCGTTCTTTTGTATTATAATATTTCGATATTAACATTTTGGTAGTTAGAAGGGTAGCTCGCATCACATGCTACCAAGCATCTCTAACAAAAATCCATTGCCAGTTGCCATTGGTGAGCAGCAGCAAGCTACAACTAAACGGCATGTTTTGTTTTTCGAGAAATACTTACACGGATTTGTTCTTAGCAAAAGAGAGGGCGACATCGACAAAACTTCTTTCAAATCATAAAGTTCCGAAACAGTCAGTGGGCAATCTATCAATCTATTTTCAAAGCGAACGACGCTACAACACCCTATGACAGTCACAGGCATTAATCACGATTTATCAATCTATTTATCTGTCTAAATATATCGAGAGAATTATTAAATATTTGAAGATGATTAACTTGAAAAAAGTGAAAACCTCTCTAGCAAAACGAGACTAGGCTAAAGCGTTTATCAATTCATAATTTAGTGTCATTTTTGTTGCTAATTATTCACTTATAAGTAGAGACCGGATTCCTATGCAATTGCATATTTTGTTTGCTGCCATATACGACCCAGGGGATCAATTATCTATCCGAATCATACACCTAGGATACTGTGAGTTAATTGAAAAATTTTTTGTTTGCAGAGTTGTTGATTCACAAAGAGAAACAAAGAGGTTGTCCTCTGCCTGATACAAATAAACATACACAAAATATATATATATATATATCGAAATGATATATCTGTATATATATATATATTATTTATTTGTTTGAGACTGTAGTTTCGAAGACTTGGTCTTCATCATCAGTCTTTTTTAATTATAAATATTGTTTTTCATGGAGTCAATACCGTACGGATATTGAAAATTTGATGTTTCTTAGCTGGTAGCCAGTTTAGAATTTAATTAAATTAAAATTAAACCGTATGGATATTGACTCCATGAAAAACAATATTTATAATTAAAAAGGACTGATGATGAAGACCAAGTCATCGAAACTATAGTTTCAAACAAATAAATAATATATATATACAGATATATCATTTCGATATATATGTGTGTATGTTTATTTTCATGAAGCAGAGGACAACCTCTTTGTTTCTCACTGCGGGTTAAATTTTATAGTGCATATTTTTGCATATTTGAGTATATTGCATAAAATTGCATATTTTAAGGATTTTTTGTCAAATATTGCCTATTTCGCACCAAATACAGATTTTTCAAAAGTAAATTTTCGGAGAAAGAATGAAAAAATTTGCCTCGTTAATTAATATATATTTAATATTTCTTAATTTAAAATCTATTGGTGTTTTTTCATTTTAATTCGAGTTCAAATGAATACAATATTATCTCGACACAAAGTCCAAATAAAAAATATCTAGTTTTAGTAAGAGAAATCAAGATAGAAATATTAATGTCGCAATGGAGTAATCGGTAGAGCCAATGACTATAGCTCAAGAGTTCGTCGGTTAGATTCTAGGCAAGAGCGTAATTTGTTTAGAGAAATTTCTCTAAGCGTTGTTACAAATTAATCTAGATGAATATTATATAGTATTGTCTAAGAATTTCAAAATTATATGAATCCCTTGATCAAATAAATTTTCAATTGAATTAAGTAATTGAATGAAAAATCAGCTATGGAATTTTGCCTGGGTGTTGATTGAATCATTTTTAAATTTCTTAATATTTGATTAATGTCTTTGGCTTGACCCAAATAATAGAATTCAAATCATTTCCAATCAACATGAATCAGGAACGATGTTTTCCTTTCATTTTTTTATAAAACCAACAACTAGCCTTAATAAACAGAAAAATTAACACCCAGACACACATCAACCGTGAAATTTTCTCTCTTCCAATAAAGAGACAATGCCAAGTGCTTGCATATCCGAACAAGACACTTCAAGCATTCTCTTTCCATCCTGGATGTAATTCAGATGCGAATAAATCTAAGAGTGATAGGAGAATCCGCCTTATCTAGATCACTTGATTCCCTGGCATATCGTACAGCCGTCCCCACTTTTTTCCTTTTTAGGGTTCCGTTTAAAAATTAATTTTTCGAGTGTGTCAAAGTTAAATTTTTTCCCTTTACATCAAAACAAATACCGTGTTTCGTCTCAACAACAAAATGAAATTCCAAATTCATATAGACATTAGATATTAGCTTAGGTTCGGGGATCAGTGGCCAAGAGGATAAGAACTAAGGCTTTTATGAAGGCATCGCAGCGCACATGCGAAGATCCCGGGTTCGAATCCCGGCTGATCCTTTTGTCTATAATAAAAAATATTTTCTTCGTTCCTAATTTAATTTAAAATTATAATATTCTCAAACTAAAAAAAAAACAACTGAAAAATGAAATATACTAAAAAATGAACCTATAATAACGAAATTATTTTTTTCTGGGGCCAAAATTAGGGGGGGGTCAAAAAATAAAAATCTAAGCCATTTGAGCCAACTCAAGCAAATTTTGTATACATAATCAGTGGGCCCCCAGAAGACTAAAAGTGCAAAAAATAACCGCCCAAAATGGTGAGGTGGGGGGGGGGGGGTCAAAAAATGAAAATCTTGGCCCTTGTACCAAACTCAACCAAATTTTGTATACATAATCAGCGGGGGCCCAGTAGTCTAAAAATGCAAAAACTAATCCCCCATACATAATTATAAATAATTTCATTAACTATTAAGTATAAAAGAGCGGCCAGGGTGTATGGTAAAGTTAAGTTGATGGACACATCAGAACGTTTCAATTTATTTTGCTTTACATCAAAACAAATACTGTATTTCGTCTCGCTAAATACTCTTGTATTAAAATCGATAAAATATCTTGCTAATTAATATTTTATTTTTCTATGAAAATCACAAATTCAGACCACAGGGGGACCCTTTGTATACCATATATTTGAGATTTATCCGAGGGTGTCAAAGTTAAATTTTTTCGCTTTATATCAAAACAAAAATACCGTATTTGGTTTCTCAAAATACTCTTCTATTAGAATCGATAAATATATCTTGGGAATTAATATTTTATTTTTCTATGAAAAACAAAAATTCAGAGCACAGGGGGGGGGGCTTTGTATATATTTGAGATTTATCCGAGGGTGTCAAGGTTAAAATTTTTCCCTTTATATCAAAACAAATATCGTATTTGGTTTCTCAAAATACTCTTCTATTAGAATCGATAAAGATATCTTGTGAATTAATATTTTATTTTTCTATGAAAAACAAAAATTCACGGCAAAGGGGACCCTTTATATACATTCAGATTTTTTCGAGGGTGTCAAAGTTAATTTTTTACTTTACCATACAGGGTATGGTCAAAAAATGAAAATCTTGGCTCTTGTACCAAACTCAACCAAATTTTGTATACATAATCAGTAGACCCCCAGAAGTCTAAAAATTCAAAAACTAATCTCCCCTACATAATTATAAATAATTTTATTAACTATTAAATATAAGAGAGGGGCCAGGGTGTATGGTAAAGTCAAGTTGATGGCCACATCAGAACGTGTCAATTTATTTTGCTTTACATAAAAAAAAATACCGTATTTCGTCTCGCTAAATACTCTTGTATTAGAATTGATAAAAATATCATGCCAATTAATATTTTATTTTTCTATGAAAATCAAAAATTAAGACCCCAAGGGGGACCCTTTGTATTTATTTGAGATTTATCCGAGGTTGTCAAAGTTAAATTTTTTCGGTTTATTTCAAAACAAATACCGTATTTGGTCTCTTTAAATACGCTTGTATTAGAATTATTAAAAATATCTTTGGAATTAATATTTTATTTTTCTATATAAATCTAAAATTCAGACCACACAGATTTCGCCCTTAGACCGGTATTGCCTAAAAACATATTGCCTATCGTGGATTAATTTA
Organism: Forficula auricularia; assembly: GCA_024734495.1. Lineage (NCBI taxonomy): Eukaryota > Metazoa > Arthropoda > Insecta > Dermaptera > Forficulidae > Forficula > Forficula auricularia. The sequence goes on from JALMQS010000421.1 coordinate 116,506, forward strand.
TTTTCTTGTTTGAATGATGATCGTCTCTCTGGTAGAGAGCAATTAATAAACTGTACATTGTAAGAAACAATGCTTGCAAAATTCCAAGTCAGTGATAATATGTTGGGACCTTGGTCATTAGGCATACTCATTTGAGGGCAGGGGGAGTCAGCTCCTGGCACTTGCCAGCCAAGAATCGGCATCCGCCACTTTTGTTATCACCATTCACCAAAAACCATTTGGTTTTATTTATTCAAGTTAAAAAATGACACGTGCTGGTGATAAGCGGAACACCACTGAATGGGAGGGTTCCTTTGAGTTTTGAGCTTTGAGCCCTCGTTCGACCACGACGGGGGAGGCTAGCCATGAGTGTAGGGTCTATCAATCTGTATCAATCTGACCAGAGAACCTCTCTTCAGAACCAAACCCTAGCCGATCTCCAGCTTCCCCTTCAATTAAAATAGCATTCTCGGAAAATTCGAATTACTTTTTTTATGTCTGTCTAAAATGCCCTAATCTTATCATCATTTATTACCTGGCGGATGGACCATTGCTCAATAATATTTTGCTTTAGTTAAAAGCGAAATGTTAATATTATTTTTAATTTTAAATTAAGGTAAAAAGTTCAATTTTTATTTGTGGTCAGAATTATATAAAAATGAAATAAAATTGAATTTATTTTTTTGCCAACGTTTTGACCCCGCTCCGGCCATCATCAAGGCATCGCTGTGCACAGTTTTGAACTTTATTGCAATTAAAAATAATATATTATTAATATCTGATCTGCTTAGACTCAGAATCGAACCAACGTATTTCAGTCCAGCGGCCACACACTCTAACCACTGACCCGCAGTCACCTCCTCTTGGAAAAGCAATGGCAACCTACCAAGAGTATAATTGCCTAGTAACCTCTCCAAACTAGCCGTTCGAAACCGACATTAAAAAGTAGGTCCCGTATATCTGTGTAAAAACAACTAAACACATTCAGCACAGGTATATGTGAGAGGAGCCGAAACGTCAGGGAGACCTGTTGATCCTTTTAAATCCTGAAGTAGGAGTGATGATCCTCCGAATCGTCGTGTTTTTTTTAAAGGATGAAAAGTCTGACTCAGATTATTTTTTAATATTATTATTATTTTTTTTTTTTAAGAGTAATATCTTCAAAAAAATTATCTGATTTGAGAATTCACTCGGATTTTAATTTTGAATATTCCAATCAAATATCTCAAATGAGTTTTTTTTCAGAAATTCGACATGAAAAACAAAAAATAAATAAATAATAAAAAATAAAAAAATAAACATATTCTGAAGTATGTCGATTTTGAAATTTTTTTAACATGAGAGAGAGTAATACATTAGTTTGATAAATATATATTTAACTTTCGCTTTTTATTTAAATGTTAATATGACGTGCAGTCATGTGGTTGCGGCGCATCCCTTAAATTTCAAACATTTAGAGTATTTTCATAATAATCGGCTTCAAAATTTCAGGAGAATCTTGAAATTTTCAAAATATTATCCGTTATTCCAAATATTTCTATAAAAAAACATTTTTTATTTTGAAAAGTAAATTGGTTCTCGAAATGAAATAAAATTGTTGCATTTAAAATGAATGATTTTTCCGAAAAGGGTGGTGATAGAAGGTTTGAAGTCCCTGCCTGGTATTTCTTCAAATTCAAGCATGTCAAAGACAAGTTCAGACTTGTTTTAGCCGAATAAAAACTGTTCTCGCTGAGGAACTATTAAAATAGTAATAATACAAAAAAGAATAAATAAAGATGATTCGAGAATCTTTGGAATAATTCATTTCTATGAACTCTCAATATATAAGATCCGAAATAACTAAGAGTGCTATATAGACAAATCATAGCTTGCTTATTACAATGAATTATGAGAAATTTAAGACTTTTCTTATAGGAGAGGCTGGATTCACTGTGGAAGATGGTCGATTTCCATCTCAAGGTCTGTGGAGTTTAAAAGTCACAATAATTAATTTCTGACTCTTTGGGGCGAAGGTCCCAAAATATATTTTTAAAAAATATAATGTTAAATTTGAAAAATAATGAAAATGATGGCATATTCAATGAAATTTGCAAAAAAAAGCGAAGACTAAAATAAAATTTCAAAAAAATTGAAGGGTAATTTTTTGGACGGCATCCCCTGGTTGAAAAGTCACCAACCACCACTAATATACCATATATATATCGGGTGTTTTTTAGAGGTATAGAACTTCGAATTGAAATAAAACACAAGAAAATCGTTTTAATGTCCATCAATTTGGCTTTATTGGAAGGATAATTTTATGCCATTAATGTTTAAATATGATTTCGGGCATGTGGCCGCCGCGGCTGGCTCGAATAAATCCAATTCTACAGGTCCAATTTTCAACCACTTTTTCGAGCATATGGGGCCGTATGTTGGCAATAACGCCACGAATGTTGGCTTCCAAGTCCCCTAACGTTTCTGGTTTGTTGGCGTAGACGAGCGACTTCACATATCCCCAAAGAAAATAATCCAATGGTGTCAAATCACACGATCTTGGTGGCCAATTGACAGGTCCATTCCGCGAAATTATGCGCTCATCGAATGTGACGTGCGCTGTGTGGCATGTAGCGCCGTCTTGTTGGAACCACAACTCATCCACATTCATGCCATCCAATTCGGGAACAAAATAGTCGGTTATCATGGCTCTATACCGGTCTCCATTAACGGTAACTGACTCTCCAGCATTATTTCGGAAGAAGTATGGCCCAATGACTCCACCAGCCCATAGAGCACACCAAACAGTCAGTTTTTGTGGATGTAATGGCGTCTCAAGGGTCTCATGTGGATTCTCTTCACTCCAAATGCGGCAATTTTGCTTGTTGACGTAGCCAACATTCGTGGCGTTATTGCCAACATACGGCCCCATATGCTCGAAAAAGTGGTTGAAAATTGGACCTGTAGAATTGGATTTATTCGAGCCAGCCGCGGCGGCCACATGCCCGAAATCATATTTAAACATTAATGGCATAAAATTATCCTTCCAATAAAGCCAAATTGATGGACATTAAAACGATTTTCTTGTGTTTTTATTTCAATTCGAAGTTCTATACCTCTAAAAAACATTCGATATATATATATATATATATATATATATATATATATATATATATATATATATATATATATATATTATAGACATGAACTTAATGGAGAATTTACTTAAATTTTTTTATTTAAAATGATTTTTGTTTTTAATAATTTGACTTTAAATTAAAAATGTTAGAAGTTTATGAATTCTCAAATCAATTATGAGCAAAATTATGAAATTAAAAATAAATTATTAAAAAAGTACTATTTCAAGTCTTCTTTTCCAAATTCACAGCAAGTTTTTAAATTATTGAATAATTTCTATGTTATAGAAATTTTCCCCACTTTTAAAAATCACACGTCTGACTCAGACTAGCCTTTTTAATATCGAAAAAGATTACATCATCAAAGTTTACTTTTTACCTTCAAACCTCAGATCCAAACATTGATGGATGCTGGAGAGATTTGAAATAAAGAATCTATCATCCAATACATTTTCTACAGCTATTTCGCTGTTTTAGTTTTCTTTAGATATTTATAAGAAATGTAAGAGTTAATTAAATTAATGTAATTTTCTATGTTAGTTCCTGATGATGGGCTCAAACCCCGAAATATATATATCGAGATAAAACTCAAAATATCTATTTATTTTATTTTGAAACCTACCTTGGAATTTTACTACTGATTATTTAAAAAAATACATTGACACGTTCTGATGTGGTCATCCGCTTGACTTTACCATACAACCTGGCCCCTCACTTATATTTAGTATTTAATAAAAGTATTTTTAGTCTTGTAGGGGGTTAGTTTTTGCATTTTTAGACTTCTGGGGGCCCACTGATTATGTATACAAAATTTGGTTGAGTTTACTCAAATGGCCTAGATTTTTAATTTTTAACACCCCCTCCACCCCCTTTTGCATCGATATGCAACAAAATCTAATCAGCTCTTAATCTCATTGCACCAAAACTAGGTGTCAAATTTGGTTTTGATATTCACACTAGTTTTTGAGCTAGCTCGTCCACAAAAATTGGTAACTCACAGACTAATAGACTAACAGACATTTTGACAAAACAATTATTATCTCGAAAAATATAATTTTTTCGATGTTCATTTATTAGAGCTTTTTTGTAGACCAAATTACCATGATTTTCGACCAATTTTTGTAATCAAAATAGTTTCAGCCGTTTTTTGGATATTTCGAAAACACTTTTTTTCAATGCACGATTACAATACTTGACCATACCCTCTATGGTAAAGTAAAAAAAAATAATGTAATTAAAGTTAATTGATTTTAAATAGAGAGTCAATAAGGCTTCGAAACTAGGGAGAAAATAAAAAGTGCATCTTTTGGAGAATAAATGAAATTTTAAAAGATAAAAATTGCTGGCCAGCGTCCTATTTTAAAACCGCCTTTTCGAGCGTTTGCCCAAGTAACATCTGGCCAGTTAACTCACTCCTGGTGGCAAATCTAATTGGGTACTATTATTTTTTTTTATATCATTTTATTTTTTTGTATTTACATTAATAAGATTACTCTGCAAGGTCTTCAAAGTTATTGCTCATAATTCTAAAAAGGACATTTATGATTCCACGATATGGAACATCTTGAATGCATGTGCTCCATATGATCCAGTGATCTTCGAGTGAGAAAAATTAAGAACATTGCTTCAGTTAATCTATCTAATAAATCATACTACATGATTCTACGAATCACATTTTTATGCCTCTGGTTAGAAAGAAAATTCAAAGCAAAGTTTTTTATGCCCTTCTCTCTGATAATACTAATGGTATCAGTTAGCTTAAGGAGGATTCGGGACTGTTTATCATTTTTATAAGAAAATTCTCAAATTTTTACCATCGAGCTTATAAAGGGGCTAGTAATTTCTATAGAAATTATACCATTTTCAACAAATTTATACAGATCAATAATTCAACTTTTATGAATCTAATGATATATTTTTCAATAGATTTGACAGTCTAGTTAATTAGTTATTCATAAATGTTAAAAAAAACAGTCGAATAGAGAATCTCCTCCTTTTTTGAAGTCGGTTAAAAATAAAAAGTAGTTTGCAGCCAACAGAATATAACAAAAGCACTAGTAACTCTATTTGTTGAAATCGTTTTTGTGTTAAATAATTGTTTTTATAATGAGAAAAAATTTATCTCGATATTATTTTTATTAATATTATCAAAACAAAGATCTTGATTCGAAATTAACCTAATTATTAATAATTATTTTATTAAAAAATTTGGTATGCAGACGTTGTCACTCTGGAGAAATACAAAAGATTTTTTCGAAGATC
>JALMQS010000422.1:0-120794 GCA_024734495.1 Forficula auricularia
ACTCACGTGTGACCTGAAAAGGGGCTTTGCTGGGGATAAAATAATACACATTATTATTTTTTAACCTAAGATTTAAATTTAATAATTAATAGCTTAGTACAAGAGGAAGGAAATCATATTAAGTCAATAGATTACAATTCAATAACCATAATATGAAGCAAAATAATTTGATGGTTACAATCGAATAAAGTAGCAGTAATATGAAACACAAATAAACAACTTAATACTACACAATATTAAGATTATCTGATCAGATATCATAGTTAAACGTTTCGGCCGAACTACTCACGCGCTTCGACTTCACGGTCATTGGCTGTCCACACAAGTAGGGCTCCTGCCCAGCACCCTAGCGGCTCAAGCTCGCAGGGCGCCTCGGCGCCCTTAACTGACGCCGTTCCCTCACACAGCTGACAGGGCAGCCTTCCTGCTCTCCGCCATGCACCTGCCACGTCGATCTTCACCCATGGTCCACGGCCTCACAAGCTCGCAAGGTGGCCACGTCGCTCTTCTTAGACAGCCCGCAGTTGTAAGGCTGGATTTCCGTCAGACACAACACCATCAACGCTATCAACCTCTCGGTGCACATAGCTCGCAGGGCGGCCTCGTCCTCTCGTCTTAGACAGCCCGCAGGCTCACACAGTCGCGAGGCGGCCGTGTCCCCGAAACACCGGCTACAGCCCGCCAGGCGGCATCCCGGTCCTTAGCACATTGTCGTACACACACACGCCGCACCTCTACCTCGCCCCCGGGGGTTGGGGCGGCCACAGCACACATCTGCACCCCGCCCCCGGGGGGTGGTCACACAGTCTCTCGCACGCGTTTACATCTGCCCCCGCTCGCAGGGGCGGCCGGCTCGCCCACCCCCCAGCCGTTAGCTTTGCTGTTCGAGACTCGACTTCCTGCGTCTCCGTCGGTCGCCCGTGTCCTCGCTGTCACCAATACTTTTACATCCCCGTCTCGGAGACACATCGACAGCCACTTCATCTTTCTCACGCACTCACACTCTCGTATCCGTTGGTCACTTGGCACACAGACAGGCCGCCTCCTTCTTGCGTCTCTTCCCCTCTCGCCCAGGGTAGCGTCTGTCTTCTTCGCACTCCCTGGCTCATTCTTTCTTAACTAACTCACTTAGAACTGGTAGGCGCCTAGCTGTCTGCTAGCTGCATCAGCAGTCTATCCAGTCTATTACTCATTCAAACAAACTTAGCCTATTTTTATATTTATACTAAATATTAGATTCATTAAGGGCGGCCTTTGTATTTATACTAAATATTATATTCTTTAAGGGCGGCCAGCCCTTACATCCTTCCCCATTTTCAAAAAGATGTCTATGCCCTTAGGCATAGACATCCTTTTACAGCTCACCCGGGGGTGACGCACACAACACTAATACAAAGGGGATCAATCCCGCGTAGAAGGGAGCGTATCGGTCATCTCTTAACACATTCCACTATCCTCTGATGACGGATACCTTCCCTTCCACGGCCCCAACTCGTTTAAGGCGACCCCTGTCACAGGTCCCACGGTGTCATCGCCCTCCTTCATAAAATTAAAGGATTTTCTCTTCAAACTTTTCTCGTTAAAACAGCCAAAATTTGCATTTACCGCGCTTGTAAATTATTCCACATAGTGATCACTTAACTATTTCGATTATTTTTCTCCTAGGCTACTCCTCCCGACCACCTTGGTCTTCCTCCCGAGATACGTTAGCCCCAATTCCAAATGTCCTTTACTACACACCAAGAAAATAGGAAACGACTATTCCACAATTTTCTCCCCCTAGTGCTACCAATTTTCTTCTCCGGGGATGAAGGTTCCGGGGACATCTCTAGCAGAGGTGCCCGTCCGGGCCCCTTACACACAGTAGGACCCCCGACTTCCCCGGTCTTGTCACGGCGGGCCCCTTACACACAGTAGGACCCCCTGACCTAACGGGTCTTGTCACGGCGGGCCCCTTACACACAGTAGGACCTGCCCCCCCCGGGCCCCTTACACACAGTAGGGCCCGATTTTCCCTCCTTCGTCCATTGGAATCTCCCCTTCCGAAATGCTCAAAATGACTCAAAAATTCCTCCCAAAAATGGCTCAACATCTTCCTTGGAAAAGGTCTCGGGATTTTCCTCAAAAATAATTCAAAATGCTTCCCTCAGAACTGTCTCTCAAAATTTCCTTCGAAAAATGACTCAAAACTTTTTCAAAAAAAAAAGGCTCAAAATTGCTCGAAAATAACTCAAAATTCTTTCCACAAAAACCGTCTCAGATTCTCACTAAAAGATAGCTCAAATTTTTCCTGAAAAAGGTCTCGGGATTTGTCTAAAAAATAGTTCAAAATTTACACGCGGACTTCAAAAAATTAAAGAATTTTCTCTTCGGCGGTCGGCCCGGCGGTCGACCCCGATCTCGAGTTCCCCGTCCCAATCCTGGGCGGTGGTGGTTCCTCATCCCTTAGGCTTCCCAGAACGACTGCCGCTACTGTTATCCAACCCGGAACATTATTTTTCATGAAATTAAAATAAAATATACGCCTTACAGTTTGTCAAAAATAAAACTGTTGAAGAAAAAGAAAAAGCAGATATTGACCAAATTACGAATAATATAATGGAAATCAAGCAAAGAGACACAATTAATAAACTTGGAACTTCAGGAGAAGGGGTTCCGTATTATAAAACGTCAAGCTGAAATTTTTGGACAGTACCGAAGTTTTGATGAGAAGTAACTCCCTACTGGGATCCGCTCCCCTTTGTGATATTACTTCTTACCCGACATTACTGTTTTCTTCCCTTCTATCTCACCACGGTTTGCTTCTCTGCTAGTTCAGCCCTTCAACCCTTTATCCTGCCTTGTGATTGTCCCCTCTAGTTATCCCTTTCCTTCCACGACCCCGTGCTAGTCCTGGCGGGCCCCTTACACACAGTAGGACCCCCTGACTTATCGGTTCTGGTCATGGCGGGCCCCGTACACACAGTAGGGCCCGATTTTCCCTCTTACGTCCATTGGAACCTCCCCTTCCGAATGATCACCGGGGCGCCGCTAACGGCCAGTTCCCCGTATCACCACCCTAGGTAGGCCAAGACACTCCCCTCTCGGTTCTCTTCTTACTTTCACCCTAAGGACCTAGCACAGGCCTTCCCCTGCTCGGGGGTCACCGGGGCGCCGCTCACGGCTAGTTCCCCGTGTCACCACCCCCGGCAGGGCGAATTCGGGAAGAAACCCCTCCCAAGATGGTCACCGGGGCGCCGCTAACGGCCAATTCCCCGTGTAACCACCTCATGTAGGGCGAGACACTCCATTCTCGGTCTCCTTCTTATTCTTACACCGGGGGCCTGGCACAGTCCTTCCCCTTTACTGACCCTCCTTTTCCCTTCTGATCCCTTGTCACACATTTCTTTTTTATTGGTTGAAGCCTCAGGTTTTCCCTTTCTCACCCACACTCTCCTCATTAAACGTCCCTGACCGCCCCCAAAGCAGTCTCTAAAATTTTTGTATTATTTCTTCCGTGGTGAACCTCGCGACCAACGCCTCTAGAGCAGCGATCCTTTCGTCTGCAACCTCAGCACTTAGTTCAAAATACCTGACCCCAAAATTCACTCAAAATCCCCTTTCGCTCCAAAGTTTTGTCAAAACTACCCCCGGTCCAAAATCTATTCAAAATTCTTTAAAAATTCCTCAACTATTAACCCCATAAATTATACTAGTTTATTCACCATACTGGCTCAAGACGCAAAACAAAATAAAATGATGTTCCGGGTTTTCCCAAAATTTGCAATATTCAAATCTATATAGATACACCTCGTACGCTTCAACAATTACTCCAGGATTAATAAAACACTTTTATGAGCTTCCGATACTAATATTTTGAAAAATTTTATATAATAGAAATTTTGTCCAAAACTCCTCTCAACCCCGTCAACTTCTATTTAGACCTCAATCACAAAAGTAAATAGAAAATAAAATGTTTGCTCACAAATATGTAATCCAAACCTTGAATTTTAAAATTCAAACAAATTTCGTACATTTTCTGAAATAAAATTCTACCCCAAATTATTCTGAAATTTTTAACATTTTCTCTTTAAAAAAAATTTTCTCTCTCCAAAATTAAACTTATTTACCTCCAAATAAATTCCCCTCTGAAATTCTGAATGAAATCGTCAATCCCCTTTCTGTGCTTATCTCAGTGTCCCCACCTTGGGTATTCCTGTATCATCCGTTGAAGCTTTCGAGAGTATTGTCCCTCTCCCTCTTTCTGGCCCTCCGCCATGTTTGCCGCCCTTACGGCCTAGCTCCTTCGCAAAAAGAAAAATTCACAATAGCTCAAAGCTATCAAAATGGTTCCAAAACTTATCGTTTAATCATGTTATCCTTAAAATTTTCTTAAAACCTTACTTGACCCAAATTCTTTCCTAAATTTATACCCGAGCGGCGCTCTCAAAATTATTTCAAACTTCTGTTCAAAATGGCTCGAAATTATCTTTTAAACTTTTTCTCCTTACACTTTTCCCGAAATTTTACTTCTCCAAAAATTTCCCGACATTTGGCCCGAATTCTCCCTTATATATCATAAACTTTTGTTTTCCACTTTATGCACTTAAAATTTTCCTCAAATTCTTATTTCACAAATTTTCAGAAATTGGCCCTTAAAAATTCCCTTCTATATATATTAAACTTTTCCCAATTATTCGTGGGCGGCACTCTCGACTGAGCCGAGCGAGTGCCCGATTTCAAAAATCTTTCTTTCAAAAAAATTCCATCAAAAATATTCAATCACAATTTCACTCAGAAAATTTTTGAAATCGTTAACCCCACACCTCGACACCAATTTGTAAGGCTGGACTCACGTGTGACCTGAAAAGGGGCTTTGCTGGGGATAAAATAATACACATTATTATTTTTTAACCTAAGATTTAAATTTAATAATTAATAGCTTAGTACAAGAGGAAGGAAATCATATTAAGTCAATAGATTACAATTCAATAACCATAATATGAAGCAAAATAATTTGATGGTTACAATCGAATAAAGTAGCAGTAATATGAAACACAAATAAACAACTTAATACTACACAATATTAAGATTATCTGATCAGATATCATAGTTAAACGTTTCGGCCGAACTACTCACGCGCTTCGACTTCACGGTCATTGGCTGTCCACACAAGTAGGGCTCCTGCCCAGCACCCTAGCGGCTCAAGCTCGCAGGGCGCCTCGGCGCCCTTAACTGACGCCGTTCCCTCACACAGCTGACAGGGCAGCCTTCCTGCTCTCCGCCATGCACCTGCCACGTCGATCTTCACCCATGGTCCACGGCCTCACAAGCTCGCAAGGTGGCCACGTCGCTCTTCTTAGACAGCCCGCAGTTGTAAGGCTGGATTTCCGTCAGACACAACACCATCAACGCTATCAACCTCTCGGTGCACATAGCTCGCAGGGCGGCCTCGTCCTCTCGTCTTAGACAGCCCGCAGGCTCACACAGTCGCGAGGCGGCCGTGTCCCCGAAACACCGGCTACAGCCCGCCAGGCGGCATCCCGGTCCTTAGCACATTGTCGTACACACACACGCCGCACCTCTACCTCGCCCCCGGGGGTTGGGGCGGCCACAGCACACATCTGCACCCCCGCCCCCGGGGGGTGGTCACACAGTCTCTCGCACGCGTTTACATCTGCCCCCGCTCGCAGGGGCGGCCGGCTCGCCCACCCCCCAGCCGTTAGCTTTGCTGTTCGAGACTCGACTTCTTGCGTCTCCGTCGGTCGCCCGTGTCCTCGCTGTCACCAATACTTTTACATCCCCGTCTCGGAGACACATCGACAGCCACTTCATCTTTCTCACGCACTCACACTCTCGTATCCGTTGGTCACTTGGCACACAGACAGGCCGCCTCCTTCTTGCGTCTCTTCCCCTCTCGCCCAGGGTAGCGTCTGTCTTCTTCGCACTCCCTGGCTCATTCTTTCTTAACTAACTCACTTAGAACTGGTAGGCGCCTAGCTGTCTGCTAGCTGCATCAGCAGTCTATCCAGTCTATTACTCATTCAAACAAACTTAGCCTATTTTTATATTTATACTAAATATTAGATTCATTAAGGGCGGCCTTTGTATTTATACTAAATATTATATTCTTTAAGGGCGGCCAGCCCTTACAATAACCTTTGCCGCAATCAAGGGCGGATCAAGAAATTTTTTATGGGAGGGGGTGGGGATAGGGGATATTAAAAATATAAGAAATTATCAATATTTTTAATATATTTTAGTAGGAAATTCAATTAATTAATGTTTATTTACAAGAAATACGCTTACATTCTAAAGAAATAATTACTCTTATCTACTCTTATTAAACGAGCAAAAATTATAAATTAAATTAAATTAAGTTCAGAAGCCTCCTTTTATTTGATATAAGAACTGGAACAAATTTTCAAAATTTTCTTTAGAACATCTATAAGATTTAAAATATAAATATATTTCCAATATTGAATTTTTACCAAGATTTATTTAATTAATGTTTAATTATCACCACCAATTTTTTTTTATGATTACCATCTATTTCATTTTCACATGTTAATAATTGGTTTAATTAATAGAAATCCTATAAAAATGTGCTTTCTCTAATTTAAGACCAGCTTAGACCATTTCTTTGTTGTTGGAAAGTAATTAATAAAGCTGGTTTAATCAAAATTGGATCAAAAGGGGTCTTCGTATGGTGCCTATCTACTCTTATTAAATGAGCGAAAATTGTATATTTATTTGTTTATATATATAGAATTTATTTGTTTGTATATTTGTATCTTGGTTCTATTTTGAAAACGACTCTACCGATTTTGATGAAATTCACGGGTTAGGGGGTTTTTGGGGTGACAATTCGATCTGTCACGGTCTCATCTTCGACAAAATTGTTTTTGATGGGTTTTTTCGTAATCAAATTAATTATTCTCAGGTAGACAAATCCCATTCTTAGGGTTTTAAAAAAAGGTTTCCCTTTTCCTTTTATACCCAGGCAGACAATGGGTTGTTTGTTTCATTGTTCTAAAAGGCCTTGAAGAAGTATTGTGATTGTGGATTTTAACATATTTTGTTCTCCCTAAACGTTAGAAATATTAATAAACGTTTTATAATTGTTTTTATAAAGAACTTTATTTATTTAATAGAATAAAAAATAATCAAGAATTTATTTAAAAATATATTTTCGCATAAGCAGGTCTCAATTTTCTGAAAAACAACACATTTTGATAGGTTTTATTTATTAACAATTGGATGAATAAAAATGAATCATATGGTTGAATCAAAACAGGTGCAGGAGGTGGGGTGCAGTGGTGGAGGATCCGGGGGTAGGGAGAGGTTTCGGGGGTGGGGTCAAGCGGTGGAGGTGGGGGGCTACATTGGGCGAGTATTATATATTTTTTATTTTTTAATTTGAAAACGGCTCTCAAATAAAAAATCGACCTTTTTATCAGAATTTTAAATTAAAAATAAAGCTTTTAACTAAAGGAAGAAGTTAGCGAGCATCGCTCGGTGCCTTCAGGTACTTACACTTATACCAGGGGCGGTACCACAATTTCATCTAATAAAGATCTTTTTGATTTGATAAGCCATGTTTTTTGGGTTATTCAAGAAAATCGCCGAAAAAAGTCCGAAATTCTTCTCATTTTGCGGCGTGTAGAAAAATTTGGCACAACACAGATTTGGGGGAAAACTTAGGTAGTAATATTGGAATACCAATAAAGGTATTCCAGCAACAAAAATCTTTACAGGGAATTATTTCCAGTTTATGCCATTTTTTCTCACATCATTTGCCTGGACTACTTCTAAAATGACTGCAACTATTTTATTCTATAATGTACTTATGAAAATTGTATATTATATTGTAAATAAAAACTTTTGAATTGAAAAAAATTATATTTAGAACAAAATAAATACTACTAACCCAGTAGGCCAGTATATAGGGGTGTTTCAGCTTACATTTATTGTGGGAAAAGATTTTTTCTAGGATCGCTTGGTATGGTGTGACTATGCCAAATCTAAGTTTGCAACCTCGAAAGTGTGGGGGACAACTTTTGGTGGCCGAAAAACCTCGAAATTTTCGGACTTTTTCAATTTTTTCGTTTATAACTCGAAAACTGTTCATATTTTGTAAATAACAGTTCTATAGTAAATTAAAGAGGCCAAAATTTCGCGTCGATTAAAAAAAATAGAAAATTGAATCCAGTAGTTCGATTTTTATGGGGATTCAAAAAACAGCCCCGGGATATCTCTAAAAATGATCACTTTTTTTTCGACTTTTACTTTTACCATATGGTCAAACATTGTAATCGTGCATGCAAAAGTGGTTTTTTTCCTTCTTTTTTTTTCAAAATATCTAAAAAACGGCTGAAACTATTTCGATTAAAAAAAAATTGAGCGAAACCATAATATTTCGGTCTGACAAAAAAGCTCTAATAAGTGAACATCGAAAAAATTAAATTTTTCGAGATAATATTTGTTTTGCCAAAAATGCCTGTTAAGGTTAGTTACTTAGTTAGTTAGTCTGTGCGTTACCAAATTTGTGGAGGAGCTGGCTCAAAAACTAGTGTGAATATCGAAACCAAATTTCACACGTAGTTTTGGTCCATTGAGATTAAGAGCCGATTGTGATTTTTGGTGTATATCGACCCAAAAATTAAGAGGGGTCGAGGGGGGGGTGCTTTAAAAATTGCAAAAATCTAGGTCGTTTGAGCAAACTCAATCAAATTTTGTATATATAATCATATAATCAGTGGGGTCCCCTCTCAGAAGTCTAAAAATGCAAAATCTAACCGCCCAAAATGGGAGGGGCAGGGACGGAGGGTCATAAAATGCAAATCTTGGCCATTTACCAAACTTCAACCACCCTTTAGGATGCATGAATCAGTGGACCCCCAGCGGTCTCAAAAATGCAAAAACCAACCGCCCGTAATGGGGGGGGGGCGGAGAGTCAAAAAAATGAAAATCTTGGCCATTTACCAAACTTAACCAAATTTTGTATACATAATCAGTGGACCCCCAGAAGTATAAAAATGCAAAAAAACTAAGAGCCCGTAAATGGGGGGCGGGGGGGGGTCAAAAAAATGAAAATCTTGGCCATTTACCAAACTTAACCAAATTTTGTATACATAATCAGTGGACCCCCAGAAGTCTAAAAATGCAAAAACTAACCGCCCATAATGGGGGGGGGGCGGGGGGTCAAAAAATGAAAATCTTGGCCATTTACCAAACTTAACCAAATTTTGTATACATAATCAGTGGACCCCAGAAGTATAAAAATGCAAAAACTAACAGCCCGTAATGGGGAGGGGGGGGTAGGGTCAAAAAATGAAAATCTTTGCCATTTACCAAACTCAACCAAATTTTGTATACATAATCAGTGGGTCCCCAAGAAGTCTAAAAATGCAAAAACTAACAGCCCGTAATGGGGGGGGGGGGGGGGTCAAAAAATGAAAATCTTAGCTATTTACCAAACTTAACCAAATTTTGTATACTTAATCAGTGGACCCCCAGAAGTATAAAAATGCAAAAACTAACAGCCCGTAATGGGGGGGGGGCGGAGAGTCAAAAAATGAAAATCTTTGCCATTTACCAAACTCAACCAAACTTTTTATACATAATCAGTGGGTTCCCAAGAAGTCTAAAAATGCAAAAACTAACCCCCTCCCCCTACATGATTATAAATAATTTTATTAAATATTAAATATAAGTGAGGGTTCAGGTTGTATGGTAAAGTCAAGTGGATGGCCACACCAGAACACGTCAGCTTATTTTCTATTTTGACAATGAAGGAGTACGTTTTTGACAAATACGATGATGGTTACTTGTGCCGGAATGAGGTTGATGTTTTGAAAAAAATCGCAGTTTTTCCTTCACAAAATAAAAACCACTCATCCTAGAAACTTGATTTTTAACTCTTGCCTTGTGAAATTTTAACATTGAACTTGAACGTCTCATTTGGACCACTTTTTTGATAAAAATTCTTAGATTTATAGATATCCTACATTTTCCGGAAAGGATATGATCCGAATCCTCTCAAAAGCATTATGGAAAATGGTGGATATCTATATAAATATAAGAGTTTTATGAAAAAAAAAGTGGTCCAAATAAATGTTCAAGTTAATAAAATTTCCTAGGAGAATGAGAGATAGGAATCAAGTTTCTAGGATGAGTGGATTTTTTCGCAAAAAAAAAAATGCAAATTTCAACCTCATTCCGTTACAGGTTTCCATTTATCCAATAAAGATGAATCTTTGTAGTCTAGTTTAAAAATGTATAGAGTGGTCTTTGTCGAAAACGTGCTCCTTCATGGTCAAAATGGGAAAAAATCGAAAAAAGTCCGAATTTTAGGGATATTCAAAAGTGATCCCGGGGGCTGATATTTGACAGGCACTAGTACCGTTTATACTTAACCTAAATAGATAAAATTATTTTCATTTTACGCATTATTTAAAGAGCTTTAATTTATCTAATGTATATCTTTTTTATTTGATAAGCCGTTTTTGGGTTATTCAAGAAAAATTGAAAAAAGTCCGAAATTTTCTCATTTTGAGGCGTGTAGAAAAATTTCCAGAACACAGATTTGGGGGAAAGCTTAGGGTAATAATATTGGGAATTATTTCCTGTTCAAATCGTGATTTGCCTGGACTATATACTTTCTACCGAGGGGTGATCCGCAGATTGAAAGTAGGTGTACACCCTCGGAAGTATTTTGGAAGTACCTGGAAATATTTGAAGGTCCTTGTCAGGCGGCGGATCCAGACCTCTGATTTGGGGGGGGGGCGGTCGCCGGTATATAAGATCTACTTTTGATCTCGGAAGTGTGTCGCGATCGAATTGTCCAAGCGGGGGCGGGGGGGAGGTCATAGACGCCCCCCACATACAATTTTATTTTCTTCAATTTTAAAATTTATTGTTATAAAAAATTAAAAAAAATTAAACTTAAAAATGTTGATCTCCAATGCGTTGGGGGAGATGCGGTCGCCCCCCCCCCCCCCTGGATCCGCGCATGGTCCTTGGAAATATTTGGAAGTGCTTGGAAATATTTGGAAGTACAAGAGGAATTAGGTGTATAGCATATTAGGTCGCGGTTCACCCCTCGCTCCCCTACCCATAAGATTGTATTTGAAACGGTATTTACAAAGGCGTCAAAAATTTTATTTTTTTCTGATAAAATCACTCATGATCAAATAAAATTTTTTTTCCTAATAAAATTGAAAAATTATTAATACTATTCTAAAATGATAATATTGAATTTAAAAAAAAAAAACTCTCCAAAAAATAAGGTTATAATTTTTCAGCGCCTAGCGATGCAAATCCGGCAATTCAAAAATGTTCTATTTGAATGCCTCAAATCATAGGTGCGCGCCAGCGGCGGCTCTTGCTTTCTAATCGATCTCGGCCACGGGCCACAGGCTTTTTGAAAATATTCTGTCCTAGGACACGTCCACACTTTTTAAAAATTATTGAGCATCCCAAAGATCAGATCCCTTTACTATATAAATGTGAGTTTGTATGTTAAAACTATCTATATTCAATTAATTTATTTGTTTATTATTTGTTCATTTGATAATTGTTCTTAAAATTTCAAATGGGAGAAGAGATCAAAGTTGGCCGGTGAAGTTACACTATTGATTAGACTTTAAAAAAAATATTATCCACTTTTATCTATATAATTCCCCCAAAAAACCACCCAAAAAGGGAGGGGAGGGTGAAAAATATGTAAATTCTTGCCCTTGGAGAAAACTCAACCAAATTTTATATACATAATCTGTGGGCCTCTAGAGAGCTAGAAATGCAAAAACTAAACACCCGAAATGGGGGGTCAAAAAATGAAAATTCTTGCCCTTGGAGCAAACTCAACCAAATTCTGTATACATAATCTGTGGGTCACTAGAAGGCTAGAAATGCAAAAACTAACCACCCGAAATGGGGGAGAGGGTCAAAAAATGAAAATTCTTGCCCTTGGAGCAAACTCAACCAAATTTTGTATACATGATCTGTGGGTAACTAGAAGGCTAGAAATGCAAAAACTGTGTGTGGAGGGTGGGTGCGGAGGTGGAGTGATGATGCTGGGGTGTGGTGTGGGTGCGGGGTTGGTGGGTGCGGGGGTGGAGTGGGGGTGGATTAGGGCATGGGGTGCGCGGAGTGGAATGACGGTGGAGTGAGGGAGTAAGGCGGAGTAGGGCGGTGCAGGGGGTGAAGCAGGGGGCACAGAGGGCGTAGTTGGAGGGGGGCTAGGCGGGGGGGATCAGGTGATGGTCCAGTGGTGTAGTGGGGTGGTACGTGGGTTGGGGTCCGAGGTGGGTGGGGTGCAGGATGGACTGTTGGGGTGATGGTGTGGGGGCGTGGGTTGGGCACGGGTGCATGGTGCGGGGGTGGGGTGCTGGGTGAGTTTCGGGGGTGGGTGGGGGGAATGGCGTGTGAGGTTGTGGTTCGTGGGTTGGGAGTTCAGAGGGCGTGCCCCTGGCTAGCAAGAGGTTCGCCGAAGGCGGGCCTTGCAGCTAGTATTATAATAAAAGATCAAAAAATCAACATGTAAATTTCGACACCGAGTGTTTGTAGAAAGTTAATAAATTGATATGAATTAAAATTTGATCAAGAATTAGCTTAAAGCAGAGAAAAGAAAGATCATCGGCAAGTTGAGAAAAAGATGTGATCCATTAAGCTCCTAATCTAAATGGAGCATAGAGATTGGAGAGGGGATCAGAAGGCTTATCTTATCTCTGGCTAAAGCTTGCTGGTTCACTTCTCTAAGACCATCAGTCAGACTGACTTGGAAACGTTAAATAAATTAATCGAATGTTTTCTACATTTGATTCAATCGCGAATCAAATGTAGGGAATTTTTGTCAAATATTGAGTGAAAATAATATCTGGACTTATATATTTCTAACTTGAAATAATGATGTTAAATAAATTTATAATTTTTCTCATTAATATATCAAAGAATAATTGATATGTGAACGAGAATTATTTTGACCGCACTTATTTGAAAAAGATATATATTGCGAGACTACTGCGGATGACGCTATTGGTGTCTGCGGAGTCTTAAGTCTGGACCAAGAGAGAAAAAGATGTGATCCATTTAGCTACAATCCAACGTCATTTTGCGTATAGCCCGCATGACACTTTGGATAGATCACCAAATGAATTTGAAATCTGAGATGTTATATATTGGGTTAATTAATGGCAAGCATCTAACATACATGCTAATAGATCAAGCGCTCTCGACTAGGAGATCGAATATATAACATCTGAGATTTCAAATTCACTTGGTGATCCATCCGAATGTCTAGCGGGCTATACGCAAATGACGTTGGATTGTAGCTAAATGGATCACATCTTTTTCATTCTCTCTTGGTTCAGACTTAAGACTCCGCAGACTCCAATAACGTCATCCGCAGTAGTCTCGCGATATATATCTTTTTCAAATAAGCGCGGTCAAAATAATTCTCGTTCATACATCAATTATTCTTTGATATATTAATGAGAAAAATTATAAAAATTGATAAATAAATTATTATCAAAATAAAACAAGTGGTTAATTAAATAAATAATAATTAAAAACAAACAAATTATCGAGCGAAGCTCGGCCCTCCGGATACTTATTTTAGTAATAATAAATATTGATATGTATATTGTTAAATTTGGAAAATAAACACCTTTTGTTGACACTCATTCATCATTGTCTTTAAGGGTTAATAATTAAAAGAACACACTCACCCGATTGCTCCAGAACTCAAGACCAGACGCTCATAATCAAGTCCTTTCATTAGAACATAGACGCCTTGATTGAGTCCCCCGACCAAATTACTTGCGGGGATTCTACAATTTTCAAAAATCAACTCCCCCGTGGGTGATCCTCGCATTCCGAATTTGTCTAATTTCGGACCTACAGAGAATCCAGGTGTCCCTCGTTCGATAAGGAATGTACTAATGCCATATTTTCCTTCCGCCTTTAAGTCAGTCTTAGCGTAAACCTGCCAGATGACAAGGAATATTGAAATTAAAATGCTTATATAATAGTCCAAACAAAGTAGACAATAATTCGCATAGAGCTGAAAATTGTAGAGGTCTTAAATCTACTCTTATTAAACGAGCAAAAATTGTATATTTATATATTTATTTGTATCTTAGTTCGATTTTGAAAACGTCTCTACAGATTTTGATGAAACCAACTCTATTAACAAATTTTGAGGGTGACAAAGCGATCTGGCTAGGTCTGGACCTCGACAAATTTAATCTTAATTGATCTTTTCTTATTATTAAAGAATTCAAAGACAAAATTGATACAGGTATCGAAATCCAAGGTCAAAAGATCGCTATGTTAAGATTTGCCGATGACATTGCCCTTCTAGGAAGCAATAAAAAAGAATTTGAGGACGCTCTAAATGGAATTAACCAAATCCTAATAGAAGAAATCAAAATGAAAATAAACAAGAATAAAACCAAGGTTCTAGTATGTACAAAAAAAGAACAAACGGGACAGGAATGGATCAAAATTAACCAAGAAAACCTAGAAGGAGTTAAGGAATTCCGCTACCTAGGAAGTAAAATAACATGGGATGGGAGGAGCGAAAACGAAATTAAATCAAGAATTGCCCAAGCAAAAATGGGGTTTAATTCAAAACAAAAACTACTATGCTCCTCCTCAATCAGCTTAGAAAACAGGAAGTTGCTATTGAAGACATATGTATGGAGCATAGCCATGTACGGGTGTGAAACCTGGACAATTAGAAAAGCGGAGAGAAAGAGATTAGAGGCTTTCGAAATGTGGTGCTACAGAAGAATGATGAATATCAAATGGATGGATAAAATTACAAATGAAGAAGTTCTTGGAAGAATCGGAGAAAGAAGAACCTTGTGGAAGAGTCTGAAGAAGAGAAGAGGTCAGATGATGGGGCAGACACTGAGACATGGGGGACTGCTTAGGGATATCTTGGAGGGGGAGGGGGAAATAAAAGGGGAAGGGGAAGACCCAGATTAGAATATTTCAACCAAATAATTGGGGATATGGGATGCCAGACATTTAGAGAGGTCAAACAGCTGGCGGGGGACAGAGTCGAGTGGAGACGGATTGTTGCATCAAACCAGTCTTAGGACTGTATACTCAATGATGATGATGATCTTTTCTTAATTAAAGTAATTATTGATAGATGAAAATCTCAATAAATATTAACACAAAACCCCCTAACCCGTGAATTTCATCCAAATCGTTAGAGCCGTTTTCAAGAACCCGACCGGATATATATATATATATACAATTTTTGCTCGTTTAATATAATAAGATAAGATAAGATAAGATTTCTTACCAGAAAGATATCTGCTTCTTGAGCATTGGTAATCCAGAATTTGGAGCCATTGAGTACAAAGTGCTCTCCATCTTGAACAGCTGTTGTTTTCATCGAGACAACATCACTGCCAGATCCCGTTTCTGACATTGCAAGCGCCCCCACAGACTCTC
Source organism: Forficula auricularia (assembly GCA_024734495.1). Lineage (NCBI taxonomy): Eukaryota > Metazoa > Arthropoda > Insecta > Dermaptera > Forficulidae > Forficula > Forficula auricularia. Next base: position 15,451 of record JALMQS010000422.1, read on the forward strand.
CTGAACAGAGCTAAAGAAAATCAAAATCAAAAAAATTCTTTATATTTTATTTTTTTACTGAATTTCGATTTGATAATTTTCACACGTTTTGTGTCTAATTTAGAGTTGAAAATAAATCAAAAGGCGAAACATTCGAAGGGATTATAGTTAGTAACAAGGGCGTAGACAGGTTGTCATCTTTTGGGGAGGGAGGGAGGGGGGCAAAATAAAATAAATGTCTCTTAAATATTTTTAAAAAATTCCTGAAACTTTTTCTGCACCCGATCTAATTTCACCATTGAATTGTATTCAAATTCGACATATCCAATTCAGTTATGGTACTTTCTGTTGCTCCTGAAGATGGGTTAGTCACCCGAAATATATATATATATATCGAGATTAAAGATTCTCCAAAAATAAATTCGTTTTATTTTTTATATCTTAATGTGAAACCTACCAAGTATTTTTTATCCAATAATTTAAAAAAATGTTTCACCAAGTACCAACACCAAATTCCTTAAAAACTATGGACCAAGAGAGAATGAAAAAGATATGATGCATTTGGCTATAATCTGTTAGGGGGTGGTGCGTGTCCGCGCTGCCCGCCTAGTTGGTGGGGACCTAACAATGATTTGGACAGAGCGATGTTCGTGCCTTGCCACAGTTAGGATTAACCTTTGCCCGGGTACTAGCATATAGCCACTACGGAATGAAGGTGGTTGGAAGGGGAAAGCTAAGAAATGAGCAGGCTACATTTGTGGTGAAAATGTTGAGCGCTACCCACCTAGTTGGTGGGTGAAGAGCTGCTGGTGGAGAGCTGCTTTTTTTTTTTTTTTAATGCAATCGAATGCAAGAAGGGGTGCACCAGTAACGATGTAGCCCCTATGGATCTCGAAAGACCCTTGCATTACCAAAGAGAAGGGGAAAGTTGATTATGTGAGAGGGTGTAGACGTAGGTGTCTATGCACCCTGGTTTTGAAGGTTTGAAGATCATAGGTGCTGGGAAAGATAGAGGCTGGGAGAGAGTTCCAGTTCCTTGAAGTCATGGGGATATATGTATTCGCGAATGAAGTGGTCCGGCACTTTTCCAATTTGACCGCGAAAGAGTGTTGGGAGTCGGCAAAACGTGTGCTGCGTGCAAAGCATGCTTTGGGGGTAATTATTGATTTTATCTCATCAGAGCACCTGCCGTGATAGTATCTATAGAAAAGGGAAAGGGCAGAGACATCTCTTCGATGAGCCAGCGAGTCGAGGGAGTCGGTGAGGGTAGAATCGTCAATTAGCCTGGCGGCTCGTTTCTGAATTGGATCAAGGGTAGCAAGAGAATATTTTGAGGCTCCTCTCCACAGATGAGAGCCGTATTCGAGACAGGGGAGGATTTGGGCCTTGTAGATGGTGAGAAGGTGTGGGGGTTTGTAAAATCGCTTGGACCTGAATAAGAAGCCAATCTTCCTTGCTGCAGATTTCGCCACAGAGGAGATGTGTTCATTCCAAGACAGGTCAGATGCGACAGAGACGCCCAACATGGATAGGCTGTCACACATTTTCAGGGTATTCGAATCGAAGTGAATATCAGGGAAATCTCTATTTTCGCGCCTAGAAATTAGACAACATTGAGTCTTATTTGAATTAAAGTTAACTAAATTTTGAGAGCCCCATTTATTCAGTTTGTCGAGGTCGAGAGTAATTGAGGAGGCAATATTGATTCGATTATTCGGGAGAGAGGGTTTGCTGTGTAGAGTGCTATCGTCGGCGTAACAATGAGTGGGGTTTGCCGTTTGATCAATAAGGTCGTTTATATAAATAAGGAAGAGTGTGGAGGAGATTACAGAGCCTTGGGGAACACCAGAGTTTGTGGAGAACGATTCAGATGATGTTCCATCCACCACAACTTTTATACTTCGGTTTGTCAGAAAGCTTTCTATCCATTTGCGAAGTGTTGGTGTGAATCCAAAGGCTGGCAGTTTGGCAAGAAGATTTTTGTGCCAAACCTGGTCAAAAGCTTTGGAGATATCAAGGGCTACAGCGAGGGTTTCTTTTCCGGCCTCTAGAGTATTGTTCAAGGTGTGGGTGACATAGGTTAAGATGTCGCCTGTGGAACGATTTTGTCTGAATCCATATTGCCTATCGTGAATTAATTTATTGTTTTCTAAGTGATGAAGGACGTGTTGGTTTATGACTAATTCCATTAATTTGGAAAGAACAGAGGTGATCGAGATAGGCCTGTAATTAGAGATTTGTGATGTGTCTCCTTTTTTAGGAATAGGTGTGACTCTGGCTATTTTCCAGCTTTTGGGGAATATGCCCGACTCGTAAGAGAGTTGGAATAGCTTGGATAAGATAGGGGCAAGTTCAGGGGCGCATTTTTTAATGAGAATTGGTGGGATGTTATCCGGGCCAGCGGCGGATTTGGAATTTAATTTATTAATGGCTTTTATGATTATTTGGGGCCTGAAAATTATTTTGCCCATGAGGTTGGTTTGGGGGGTATAAGTGGGCGGGTTAAGCCCTTTGTCATCTAAAGTGGAGTTAGTTGCGAAATAGGATGCTAGTGATTCGGCTTTTTCAGCGGGGGTCGTGGCTACTGAACCATTTGGGTGAAAGAGGGGCGGAAGTGAGGGGGACGCGAAATTTCTATTTATTGCCTTGTGTAACGAGAAAAAGGCCCGTTTTCCATTGGGGCAAGATGCGAGACGGTCAGCTATCCTCTGGTCGAATGATTTCTTTGCCTCAGAGATGATTTTTTGCATGAACTTCGCGACTTGGTAAATGCAACTCGGTCACACTCTAGCTGTGAAAGTTGCCATTTCTGAAAAGATTTGTTTTTTTCACGGACGGAATCTGCGCATTGTCTACCAAACCAAGGCTTAGAATCCTTGTTCCCTTTAATCAATTTTGAGGGGATATAGGTTTCTAAGCCTATTTGAATTGCCTCGTTAAGGGCGTCTGCGAATTCTGAAGCGTTTTTATCTCTGATGCAGAGTTCATTCCACTGGTAAGCGGCAAAAAAGTTACGCATGTCATTCCAATTAATGTTATCGTTATCGACTAGCCATATTTTTCTGGGGTTGGAGTGGGGTGACGGGGGTTTTGGTAAATTGGCGGAGGTTTTAATTTTTATCAGATTGTGGTCAGATTTACCTAAAGGGGCCGAAATTTTTGCTTCATAGGACGAAGGGTGAGAACTGATGAAAAGATCGAGAAGATTGGATTTTTCATTGGCTTTTGATGATGATTAATCGAGATCGAATTGCCTTACTTAATACATGACTGAAATGTTATCAGTCATGCAAAGTGTTGCAATGATATGACTGTGTCATCTAGCGGCAGAGTCTAAAGGCTCGTGGCCAAAGCAAAGCAGGCCGCTACAAATCCAACGTCATTATTGCGTTTAGCCCTCATGACACTTGGATGGATCACCAAATGAATTTGAAATCTGAGATGTTATATATTCAATCTCCCAGTCCGGAGAGCCCGATCTGTTAACACGTGAGTTAGGTGCTTGCTATTAATTAATCGTATGTTTCCTACATTCGCGATTGAATCAAATAAAACCCTTAAATAGCCATAAATAACCCATAAATAACCCATATAAAACCCTCTGTTACATTATAAAAAATGACCTTGGGAATATATTTCCGTTTTTGCTCTTCATTTCCGTTTCGGTAGATTTGGCCAAGACACAAATTAGAATGTGCCCCGTAACTTAAGCCGATTCCCCCCGAAATTCTTGATATTTCTTCCATAATAATAATTTCTTCTAAATATCCAAGTTGAGCACCTCCATATTCCGATGAAGCCACCACTCCAATTAATCCTAGCGCGCCTAATTTCTTCCAAAAATCCTAAAACAAATAATAATAATATATATAATTCGAAATGTGATAAATAAATAAGAAATATTATTTGTGCGCATGTTCTTACCCGAAATTCCGGAAAATTGTTCGTTTTATCGATGAGATCTGCTTTGGATGCCAATTCCTTCTGGCATAAATCAAATGTGATTTTTCGAAGCTGAAAAATCAAATCGAAATCGATTAAAAAAATTACCATTAATTATTATTTTTAGATATATCTACTCTTATTAAACGAGCAAAAATTGTATATTTATATATTTGTATCTTGGTTCTATTTTGAAAACGGCCCTACCGATTTTGATGAAATTCACGGGTTAGGGGTTTTGGGGTTGACAATTCGATCTGTCACGGTCTCATCTTCAACAAAATTGTTTTTGATGGGTTTTTTTCGTAATCAAATTAATTATTCTCAGGTAGACAAATCCCATTCTTAGGGATTTAAAAAAGGTTTCCCTTTTCCTTTTGTGCCCAGGCAGACAATGGGTTGCCTTAATACATTGTTCTCAAAGGCCTTGAAGAAGTATTGTGATTGTGGTTTTTAACATATTTTGTTCAACCTAAACGTTAGAAATATTAATAAACGTTTTATAATTATTTTTATAAAGAATTTTATTTATTTAATAGAATAAATAATAATCACGAATTTATTTAAAAATATATTTCGCATAAGCAGGTCTCAATTTTCTGAAAAAACAACACATTTTGATTGGTTTTATTTATTAACAATTGGATGAATAAAAATGAATCATATGATTGAATCAAAACAGGTGCAGTGGTGGGGGATCCGGGGGTAGGTCGAGGTTTCGGGGGTGAGGTCGTTTTGTATTTTTTTAATTTGAAAACGGCTCTCAAATAAAAATCGACATTTTAATCAGAATTATAAATTAAAAATAATATTAAAATAAAGCTTTTAACTGAAGGAAGAAGTTACCGAGCATCGCTCGGTGCTTCCAGGTACTAATAATAAAACTCTTAAAAACTATAAACATTGTAGTTTTATTTCCAATATCTATATCAATCTATTTTTAGTATATAATAATCGGATTACGACGGCGGCGTGATCGGCGTAATTGTTAATGGAGATCAGTGATTGTCCGTGTTTAAGCAATGCGTTAAATAAATATGGGCAAATTCAAAAATAATTTAAAATCTAAAATTCTCAAACAAAAATACTATAATAGAAAGCTATCTACCTAGAAGAGTCCCCATATTAAAAAGAAGAGATATTAGTATGACTAAAGGCAGGTTCACACGGAGCTTTTTTCTCTTACTTGTTCGGCTAACTGTCAATTTGGAGGCATGGAGGGGGTCGAAATGACGTCACTCCGGACTGTCTTACTAGCATGCTTGCTTGATTCAAAAGATAGGGCATGTTCTAAAAAAAAGTTTAGCTACTTGGACCGGGCAGTGGCCAGCCAATCGGAAAGCATTATTTTATCACGTGGGTGACATGGGCATTGGCCAAATACATCAGCTGATATCACAGAACAGCTGATATTTTGTTTCTCACTGTTCAACTCTTTACTTCAATGAATAAAGAGAATATGCCTTCCAAATTCGTCTGCGATTGATAATTTCTGCAATAATATTATTGTCAGCCATTTTTGTTTGCATCTGAGCTGAAACTGAAAGATGATAGACCAGCTGTTTGGCTCAAAGCATGCGCGCGCAACCTAGCCGGCTAACTTGAAAATTTTCTGAAAAAGCTTCGTGTGAACCCAACAGGCGAAAAATCAGCCTGACTGAACTAGCTTCAAATTGCAAGTAGGGCGAACAAGTTAGAAGCAAGTAGCAGAAAAAGCCTCGTGTGCAACGGCCTTAAATACAGACCGTAGTTTTTTATTACGCAGACTAAGCCTCTAGTTGGTATCAAACCGTTGAATGAAAAGCGGGTTATTTACAACTAAGTTGAGCTCAATTAAAATCAACAAAAAAAATTTTTATTTTATTTTATTTTTGAGTTCTTATTATTTTATTTGATGCATTTAATCTTTTTGAAGTCGGTTTTATTTCTAAAAATTATTTTTATAAAGCAAAACGCCATAGTTTTGCTCAATTGTTTGAAAAAAAAAAACGGTTTTGAGATATTTCGAAAAATCGAAGGGAAAAAAAAACACTTTTTTCATGCACGATTACAATACTTAACCATATTCTGTGTGATAAATTAAATTAAAAATTATATTACTAATAAAGAAAATTAAAAAATTTTACTAATCATTAAACTATACAATACTAGCTGCAAGGTCGCCTCCGGCGGCCCTCTTGCTAGCCAGGGGGCACGCCCCTGGACCCCCAACCCACGAACCCCACCCTCATACCCAACTCCCATCCACCACAGCCCCCGAACCCCACCCAGCACCTCCCACCTCCCGGACCATGCACCCGTGCCCAACCACCGCCCCACACCCCACCACCACGCACCACCCCACTACGCCTCTGGACCCTCGCCTGAACCCCCCACTCCACCCTGCACCACCCAACCTAACACCATCCCCGGACCCCACCCCCGCGCCCTCCATCCCCACACCACCCCCACTAAGCCCCTGGATCCTCACTACGCCACTCGACCCTCACCAGTTAAAAGCGATATATTAAAATTATTTTAAATTCTAAATTCAGGTAAAAAGGTCGATTTTTATTCGAAGCCAAAATAAAATAAAATTGAATAAATTTAATTTATATTTTTACCAACGTTTTGATCCGCTTTAGCCATCATCAAGACGTATTATCACTGGCCACAAAGTTTTGAATATAATTGCAATTTAAAATAATATTAATATACACGGAGGCTGTTTCGTTGACCCTTTTAAATCCTGAAGAAGGAGATACACGATCCTTCGAATGGTCGGATTTTTAAAGAGAATATGAAATTGATATTCTAATAAATTATTTTATAGAAAAATACTTTTAATTAATTAAATTGTTAAATTCTAATATATAATAATATTTATAATGATCAATTAGTGGAATTTTAAATAAAAATACCAATTAATTTTATTAAAAGGAAATTGAATAAAAATGTAATTATAAATTGTTTATTCAAACAACCACATGTGAATAATTATTTCAATTAACAAAAAACCCATCAAAAACAACTTAGCCGAAGATAAGACCCTAACAGATCGAATTGTCAACACAAAAAACACCCTAACCCGTGAGTTTCATCCAAATGTTAGAGCCGTTTTCGAGAAACCAATTCTATATACAAGAATTGCTCGTTTAATATAATAAGATTCTCGACACATATAATAAATTGATGACGTTAAACTCTGGCAGCACATTAGATCTCACTACTTTTTTGGCAACCGGATTTTTTTAATCAAACTTGACCTTTTTTTTACACAAGTGTATCTAGCTTACCTGTTGTTGTTCGGGCGTTAATCCACAAATATCGTCATCGATTGGAAAATACCTGGACATGAAACGAGCTCCCAAACATGTCACTCTGCTTAATCCGAATACTCGATTCACCGAACTATATAGCGACATATTATAAGACTGAATGAATTCTTTAGTTGGAAACAAGTTAAGTTGTCTCTTGAAGGAGACCTTGAGTCGACTTGTGACGTCACACGTTGATGACGTTTTCTCCCAATATCATTGCTATCTCAAAATTTCTCCTCTCATGTCATGACACTCACACAATCACATATATCTATATAAATTTTAATCTTGAATTCTAATTTTAGAGAAAGAAAGAAATTAGATAAGAGTTTATTCTAATTTTATTACACGAATCTTTTTTTTTTGATGCAAATTAATTTATTATTCAATAGTATGTAGGTGAATGACTAGGATTTTCAACCGGATTCGACTTATCAAGGTTAAAAACAATTATAATAAATAATAATAATTAATGTTTACAAAACATTGATGTTTTCAATAATACATCGATAGAAAACAGCTGATATTTTTGCTACATGGATATTTCTCCCCGACTATCGAAGTTTTTAAATAAGTATTACAGAATTATTATTTATTTTTTTTTTTGAATTTATTTTGATAAATTAATGATGAAGTACCTCGGCCACCGTGCGATGCTCTGTAAATTTTTGCTTCAGTTAATAGCTATATATTAATCTCCGAAACCCCCCTCGCCCCCCGGACCCCCATCACTTCACCCCACCTCACACCCCCACTCCGCCGCCGAAACCTCGTACCTCCACCCGGCCCCCCACCACTGAACCCCACCTCCTGCACCCCCACATCTACCCCCGCACACACGCCCACATCCAGTTTTTGCATTTCTAGCCTTCAGTGGTCCACAGATTATGTGTATATAGGTATATAAATAAATACGGTATAATTATTTTTTTAATTAAATAACAATTATTGAGTTCATCAATTAAATTGACAAATTAATATTCGTGGGATTTAAAACTCGATTTTTAATCAATAAAATTGCCCAATTTTTAATATATAATAATAATTGTAATAATCTTATTGTGGGATATAAAATTAAAAAAACCAATTATTTATTGAAAGGAAATTGAATAAAAATGTAAATAATACATTATAAATGAAAACCACCTGTGAATAATTATTTCAATTAACAAAAACCTCATCAAAAACAACTTAGCCGAAGATGAGACCGTGACAGATCGAATGTCCAACACAAAACCCTCCTAACCAGTGAATTTCATCTAAATCGTTAGAGCCGTTTTCGAGAACCCAATTGATATATATATATATACAAGATTTGCTCGTTTAACAAGAGTAGATTAGAAGGCTTGGTAAAATATTTGAGCACGCCCCATTTCTAGAAATTATTTCATGGGAACTTTCCGGCAAAATTCGGAAGAAACCCAATAACTTTACATGATATATTTCCTGACGACTGGCGTTTGACAGGAGATTATTTAATAGCCCAAATATAGTATGAAAAGTCACTTTAAATTTATTGATGTTCATAAGAAAGAAAAAGTGGAAAATGTATTTCCCAATTGTCTATTGTTAAAAAACCACGTTTCTCCTATAAAGTGGCCTAGAGGCCCTGCCGGCTTGCTTATCAATATTTCCCGTAAAATAATTATTATTATCTAGTCTAATCTTATTAAACGAGCAAAAATTGTATATTTGTATATATATTTGTTTGTATATATATTTGTATCTTGGTTATATTTGGAAAACGACTCTACCGATTTTGATGAAATTCACGGGTTAGGGGGTTTTTGGGGTGACAATTCGATCTGTCACGGTCTCATCTTCGACAAAATTGTTTTTGATGGGTTTTTTCGTAATCAAATTAATTATTCTCAGGTAGACAAATCCCATTCTTAGGGTTTTAAAAAAGGTTACTCTTTTCCTTTTTTACTCAGGCAGACAATGGGTTGCCTTAATTCATTGTTCTAAAAGGCCTTGAAGATGTATTGTGATTGTGGATTTTAACATATTTTGTTCTCCCTAAACGTTAGAAATATTAATAAACGTTTTATAATTGTTTTTATAAAGAACTTTATTTATTTAATAGAATAAAAAATAATCAAGAATTTATTTTAAAATATATTTCGCATAAGCAGGTCTCAATTTTCTGAAAAAACACCACATTTTGATAGGTTTTATTTATTAACGATTGGATGAATAAAAATGAATCATATGGTTGAATCAAAACAGGTGCAGGAGGTGGGGTGCAGTGGTGGGGGATCCGGGGTAGGGCGAGGTTTCGGGGTGGGGTCAAGCGGGGTGGGGTAGAGTGGGCGAATACTATATATATTTGTATTTTTTTAATTTGAAAACGGCTCTCTAATAAAAATCGACCTTTTTATCAGAATTTTAAATTAAAAATAATATTAAAATAAAGGGTTTAACTGAACGAAGAAGTTACCGAGCATCGCTCGGTGCCTCCAGGTACTTATTATTAAGGAAAAAATATACTTTCGACGCTTCACAAAAATACATTGAAAATTTATATAGCGAATTTTCGATCCGCTACAGATCTAAATAAAATAATTAAAACATTAAAATAATTTAATAAAATTTATTTTATTTATTAATAAAGTGTTTCCAGGTGTTAACATGAAATTCTTATATTATTTAAAATAATAAAATTTATTATAAGAAATTTCTAAAAAAAAAAAAAAAAAGGATAATCTAGATAGAAATAGTTTATCTAAAATTTATAAATATAGATCCATTTAATTCTTTGTATATTTGATTTTTCTTTTTTTAATATAAGTATTTGTATTTACAGATTACAAAGGTGAACTTAAATCAAGATTTCTAAATAAATAAATGTCTAAACGTTATTTAGATCTATAGCTAATGATGTATGTGATTTTATTTCAGTTTTCTATTAATATTTGCGACTGCGAATGAGCGTCAATCGAGTCTAGGAACGATTCAATTTTTTCCAGTAAATTAATAGCCACCCCGGCAAATTCCTCCCATTGTTGATAATCCAGCGTTTCCGCAATGCTCTCGCTAACTTCGGCGCCTTCTGGGATGCCGAATACTTTTTCTTCATCTAAAATAATAAAAGATTAATTAGGTATTTAATTTAAATAAATCTCTGTAAAGGGTAGTCTGGCAGTGCACACATCCCCGCTCGAATCGAACTTGGCTGGGGCACTGCCGTGCCCTCAGATAAATAATTAAAAGAATATATTTTCGTTTTATTATCTCGAAAAAAACTACTTTTTTAAAGCTCATTTGGAAGGGAAGATGATGATAAGGGGGGACCCTTATCAACATTATTGAAAATTTCTAGGGAAAATAAAATATTAATTTTTAAAAAACTAAACTTATTTTAATTAGTATATTTAATAAATAATTAAAAGAATATATTTTCGTTTGATTATGTCGAAAAAAACTACTTTTTTAAAGCTCATTTGGAAGGGAAGATGATGATAAGGGGGGACCCTTATCAACATTATTGAAAATTTCTAGGGAAAATAAAATATTAATTTTTAAAAAACTAAAATTATTTTAATTAGTATATTTAATAAATAATTAAAAGAATATATTTTCGTTTGATTATGTCGAAAAAAACTACTTTTTAAAGCTCATTTGGAAGGGAAGATGATGATAATGGGGGACCCTTATCAACATTATTGAAAGTTTCTAGGGAAAATAAAATATTAATTTTTAAAAAACTAAACTTATTTTATTTAGTATATATAATAAATAATTAAAAGAATATATTTTCGTTTGATTATGTCGAAAAAAACTACTTTTTTAAAGCTCATTTGGAAGGGAAGATGATGATAAGGGGGACCCTTATCAACATTATTGAAAGTTTCTAGGGAAAATAAAATATTAATTTTTAAAAAACTAAATTTATTTTAATTAGTATATTTAATAAATAATTAAAAGAATATATTTTCGTTTGATTATGTCGAAAAAAACTACTTTTTTAAAGCTCATTTGAGAAATTCATTCAATATGTATAATAGCAAATTTCGTATACATACTATAGGAAATGATTAAGATGATGGATGATATTTATTATGTTTGCCTCGAAGGGTTATGTTGGAAGGATATGAGCCGGGCTTGGGTGGGAGATAATCTTCAGAGATTAGAATCTCTCTTGGCGGCGTTAAAGCCAGAAAAATGCTATTTTAAAATAAGAATTTGCACTAGGCAGTTGAAACATGCTTTAAATAAAATAATGGCACAAGGCCCGCATTTATTGCTTCTTTATTACAGAACGTGTATACTTCTTCGCTTCATAACATAGACACAAACCGTCTCTTTAGCAAATTGTTCCCAGGCAATCAATCACCTCGGGGAGCTGTCTCATTCAATGAGTTTCAACAACTGACAACTCACAAATGACAACTGAACTCGCTTCGAGGAGCTGGCTGCTTTTATAACCCTGGCTCTAATTAGCAATTAAGCTGATTGGTTAATTATTCCCGCCTTTAGGATGACGTGTGCATAACTTTTGGCGCGCTTGCTTCTTTATAAAAGGGGCGTGTCCTTGCTGTTCACCTGTCATTTTATCGAAGGATTCTGACCGGCAAACAGCAAGCAAACGCCTTTCTCAAGGCGAAAACAAATCTTTATTTTCAAAAGCATTTTACATCGAAAGGAGCGGAGAATAAAATCCCACAATACTGTATGTATAAATAGTCACAATCTTATTATTTACTAATATTTCAAATATACAAACTCTCAAGCTTTATTATAGTATGTACCTAATATGACTTTATTTAATGTAGATAGAAATATTTTCAAAGGCTCTTTACCTATATAATCCACAAGGATAGCAATGAAGCGGTTAATAACTTCCGGCCCTAAGGCCGCGTGTAGATTCGTAGATTCAATGCAATAATTCCAAATTGCTTGACAAATTAAATTCGCTAAAATCCAGTCTTCGCGTCCATGATCTTCCAACACCTTAAGAAGCCTAATTTATACAAAAACTTGTTAGAATGCAAAGGGCATTTAAATCAATATTTGATGGATTTTTCAATACAAACCTTGGGATTCCATTCATACTTTTGAAAGCCAATCTTTTATCCCAGTCGGCCATCATATTCACCAAAATTCCCACGGAAGTACTAAGAAGATCAATATTATCTCGTTCAAGCAGCTCTAATATGATGTTTAAATCTAAAACAAAATAGATTTCCGCAAATTAATATCTCCAAGTGCAAGCAACCGCCAGAATCGGTGGGTAAATGGCATAATTGAAAGTAAACAGTATGGGTAAGATTATATTTTTTCTCGTCCTTCTTGTCTAAGATTTAAGATTTAAGTATCTAGAGCCACCGAGCGATGCACGGTGACCAAATTAAAAAAACAAACAAATATATATAGTACACGCCCCCTGGACCCCCTCCAAACCACGCCCCCCCGGATCCCCCACAATTGCACCCCACCTCCCACATTCACCCCATCCCGCACAACAGCTTTTGCATTTCTAGCTTTCTATAGAAAGATAATCAGTCGTCCACATATTATGTGTATATTTGGCAACATTTATTCATAAATATTATAAAAAAATAAATAGGAAAATAATAATAAAAAAAATAATCGTATGGATCTGAAATAAAAACATAAAATTAAATAAGATTTGTTTCCAAGTTATATAAAAAAGCACACTTCAACCCCTTTATTTGTAAACACACCTGTTTTGTTATGATTTAGACACCTGTTAATTAAAAACAAACAAAAAATTCCTAATTTTAATATAATATATTAATATTTGCTATAACCTATTAGTGGGTTTTAAAATTAAAAAACCAATTAATAAATAAAAGATAATTGAAAAAAATGTAAACCAACTTTTTTATTGAGATTTTCATCTATCAATAATTACTATAATTAAGAAAAGATCAATTAAGATTAATTTTGTCGAGGTCCAGACCTAGCCAGATCGCTTTCATATCTTCAAAACTTGTTAATAGAATTTGTTTCATCAAAATCGGTAGAGCCGTTTTCAAAATAGAACTAAGATACTAATATATATATACAATTTTTGCTCGTTTAATAAGAGTAGATTAATATATCTAAAAGATCACGACTTAGGTCGACCTTGACCTATCGAGTTTCCTAATGAAATTAATATTTTGATAATATACTGTATTAATAAACAAACCTTGATAGGGTCGACATCCAATTCCCCTGCATAGCTATTTTATCTAATTTATTAGGTTTATTTTAATTTATTTATTATATTTTAATTATCTACATTTTCATATATAACAATAAAGGAAACTCTATAACTACAAAATACTAATTCGAAGTTACCTGTTGATACCCTGGACTTATGCAGGGGAAAAAATGGCGACCCAAGTTTGGCATTTTATATACATATTTTACTCTCGATTGGTAATATATTTATCTGGAAACTCGATAACTATATTTATCTAATAAAATTAACAACTTTAATTTTTTATTAAAAATATATTTGTCGAGTAATTGGATGTCGACCCTATCAAATTTTGTTTATTAATAAATTATATTATCAAAATATTCATTTCTTTAAGAAACTCGATAGGTGAAGGACCGCCTAAGTCGGGATCTTAGACTATTATGAGATAACTGAGCAACACCCATGGATGCTCCCTCTTTTTACAAAGTATTATAGTGATGTTAATTCATTTTATAACACTCTTAATTAACGTCTGTTCCAGGATTCTATTACAGATAAAATTCGCACACATCGAAGAACATCAATAATAGTTTGGGGTTCTATATCTCTATGTTCACTGAACTCCAAGTTAAACGGATTAACCGATTTATTTGAAATTTGAAATAGATACCCCTGAGGGGTTGAGTAAGCGGTGTGATTAATAAAAAGTCAACTTTTAGTCCCAGGAGGAACTTTAGCAATTTTTTATCTATTCTTATTCCAAGTTCTAATAAGAAATCTCTAATTGAATTTCTTTCTACAAATTTAAATTTTAACTTTTTAATACTCACAAACAGTTTATTATAATACAATTTATAAAATATAATATCAACATTTTCTAGTTACAGAAAAATAAAATATGTAGGACCTCATTATCTCGGGGAAAATAGATGCAAAATTTAAACACTGCAAAGCAAAGCATTTTGCAGCTGAAAAGACCCAAGATGGCCAATTTTCGAATTGCTATCACAAAAGTAAAACTAATTTATTACTAATGATACTGCCACAAGAGTATGACAAAAATTTGTCATTTAAAATACAGCCGATTAAAAAACTTTAAGAAAACACAAGACGTATAATCAGGGCCGTTTTTAACCCTTGGCACTTGAAAAGAAATATAATGTTTTCTGCTAGCATCGATATTAAAATAAATTAGTTCCTAGTAAGTAATTGTGCCACATTGCTCGCGTGGCCCTGGGCACTTGCCCAGAGTCTCCAAGGGCAAAGAGGGTCCAGCGTATAATATTGCTCTGGCTTTTGGGAATATGAAATAAGCTGACGTGTTCTGATGTGGCCATCCACTTGACTTTACCATACAACCTGGCTCCTCACTTATATTTAATATTTAATAAAATTATTTATAATCATGTAGGGAGGGGGGTTAGTTTTTCCATTTTTAGACTCCTGGGGCCCACTGATAATGAATACAAAATTTGGTTAAGTTTGGTACAAGAGCCTATATTTTCATTTTTTGACCCTAAACCCCCAGTCCCCATTTTGGGCGGTTAGTTTTTGCTTATGGGTCCCACTGATTATGTTTTTAGTCTTCTGGGGTCCCACTGATTATGTATACAAAATTTGGTTGAGTTTGCTCAAACGGCCTAGATTTTTAATTTTTAACACCCCCTCCAGCCCTTTAATTTTTGGTCGATATCCACCAAAATCTAATCAGCTCTCTAATCTCAATGGTCCAAAACTACGTGTGAAATTTGGTTTCGATATTCACACTAGTTTTTGAGCTAGCTCGTCCACAAAAATTTGGTAACGCACAGACTAACTAACTGCAACTAACTAACAGACATTTTTACAAAACAATTATTATCTCAAAAATATAATTTTTTCGATGTTCACTTATTAGAGCTTTTTTGTAGAGCGAAATGCCATGGTTTAGCTCAATTTTTTTAATCAAAATAGTTTCAGCCGTTTTTGAGATATTTTGAAAAAAAGAACGAAAAAAACACTTTTTTCATGTACGATTACAATAATTGACCATACCCTGTATGGTAAAGTAAAAATAAATTTAGTAAAAATATGCAAATTTAGAATATTTTTGAAGCCAGGTTAGTGTAAAAAGTGATTTCCAGAGGTTAGATTTTGAGACCCCCTAGCGCCCCATCACCCTACTTTGTCCCCCGCCCTTCTGAGGTATCCAGCACGGCCCTGCTTGGACCCTCCCCTTGCGGGGGCTATGATTCTAGTCGATATCTAGCCCAAGTTTCAAAATTCATTACTTAAGAAAGACATTTCTGAACCAAATTTTTTATTTAATAATACCTGTTATTAAAATTTTTGTGAGGAAAAATAGTTTTTTATTCACTATCCAGTGAATACAAAATAACTAACTATACAATTTTGTAATAAATTTTAAAGAAAAACAGTGAAATAAATTAAACACTAACATATATATTTAAATAATATTATTTCTTATCAAAGTGTTTTAAAAATATTAGATAAGAATAATTTATAACCTATAATTTATAATTTAATTGTAAATATTTCAAGTTATTAGAAATTAATCTAAATCTGATTATAAGTTTAATTTTTTAATCCACATTAAATAATCGTATCTTTCTTTCACTGTTCACAAATTTGATGACTAAGTTAATTATATCAGGGAGTATCCATAAATTAGGTAACATATTAAACAGAGAGGGGGCTATTCAATTTGTTATGTATCGTTACGATGGAATGGGTACGAGTTTTAATAAACGTTACGTAACAAAAAATTAAGTTGGTATTGAAAAAATAATTTTTATAAAAAAGAAATAAAACCGACTTCAAAAAAATTAAATGCAACAAATAAAATAATAAGAACTCAAAAATAAAATAAAATGCACTAAAAGGTATAAAATAATTATCTAATTTAGTTACAATTAAACGTCGAAATATTAACATGAAATCACTTTTTGAAGTCGGTGCCAAACAAATACATTTTATGCAGGCCCGGATCGAATAGGTGCGGGACCCGATTGAATTTCTTTTTCCGGGGACCCTCTCTATATATTAAATATTTAAATAAAATTCAAATTCAGTATATAAATATATCAAACGAGCTTTCGTGCGTGCCTTCGGCACGCCCTCGAAGCTCGGCCCTCCGGGCTGGTGCCCTGGCGGGCAGCGTCTCGGTCCAAAAATTTTATTCCTCTTAAAAACCACACTCCAAATGTATACCGGTAAACTACCGAAAATACATCGTCTCTTAAAAGTGATTTCATATAAATATTACGTCTATTGTAACTAAATTAGATTATTATTTTATACATTTTAGTGCATTTTATTTTATTTTTGAGTTATTATTTGTTGCTTTTAATTTTTTTGAAGTCGCTTTTATTTTTTTTATAAAAATTATTTTTGTTTTTCTCTTTAGTGATGTTATTAATAGTGACTTATTATAATACCTTGCATGCATCTCGTAAGAGAAAGCGTCAGGAGAATGAATCAGAAAATGATAATAAAATTCAATTAATAAACATAGAAAATTCTCTCAAAACGTTTGCGGGTTTTAAATGAATGTTATAAGATTTTTTTATAAAAGATTTTATTTATTATAATTTCGATTATTTGCTTATAAAAATTAAAAATTTAGGTTATTTCGTCATTGATCATATCATCAGAACTTGACCAAATTAATATGCGACCATCCCTAAGGTACCCCCTTTCCAATAAAAAAAGAATCATCGAAATCTGTCCACGTGGCAAAAAGTTTTTGCTGAACATACATAAAATAAATAAATAGTTAGGTGTCTTGACCATCTTGGAGCTAAATTGATCCAGACGCAGAAAGAATCATTAAAATCGGTTCATAAACAAAGAAGTTATGGGTGAACAAACATAGCAAAAAAGGTCCAATACCGATGAAAAAAAAAACAGGACAAATCTTTTTGAAGTCGGTTAAAAATGTCAGAATATAATTTTGCCAACTATACACATATCTATTTATTTTTTTTAATTTAAATGTTTGTTTTTATTTCAGGTATTTTGTAATAATCTAGTTTTACAACGTGTCAAATTGAGTGAACGAGAAGTCATATTGGATTAAATTTAAGATAAAACTATGATTTCATTAAAAACATTTTTATTAACAGTTATATTTTTTTTAATATTATTGGCGTGTCGGCTACGAGGCCATTGACGCCACTATGCTTGTTTTAGCTATACAGCTCAAGATTATTAGATTATTAGATAGCTAATAGATAAATAGGTAAATAAATAAATACAACAAATATAAAAAAAACAGAAATAGAAATATATGTCTGAAAGGCTTGGATAAGTACCCTTTAAATGTACTCTAATAGGTCTATCTCTTTGATGAAGATATATGTTATATATAAAAATGTTACTTATATAATCTTCCCTTTCTAAGATATCCCTTGAAAAAATGTCATTTTTAATTCGCTGATTTCTATATAAAGGACATTCGAATAGGTATATGAGTTATATTGTCTAATTGATCACAGGTGATGCACCAGGGCGGATTTTCTCCCCGAAGAATGTGACCATGTGTTAAATAACAATGTCCGATTCTTAGACGAGAAAGAATCACCTGTTCTCTTCTAGAGAGATTTGATTTTTGGAGACCTGTTATTTGAGGCAAATATTTCCTCAATTTGCTATTGCTAATTTGTTACCATTGGTTTTTCCAATTTTCTATTATATTTGATTTAATAAATTTTTGGATATCCTCGTATATATATGAGTTAAAGTCAACCCCTTCTTTTAAAGCCGCTTGTTTAGCGAGGATATCCACTGATTCATTGCCGCTTATTCCAACATGTCCTAGCACCCACATGTAGGCTATATTTGTCCCTCTATTCATATAATATTTTGTATAAAATGTGGATTTGCTGCAAAATTGGATTATATGATTCGATGTTTTCCAAGGCTTTCAGACATGAGATAGAATCTGTGCAAATAACGATGTTTCTACTGATATCTCGGCCATTTATATAGAGAAGCGCCAAATAAATTGCCTTCAGTTCTGCCACAAAAATGCTCGATTCATCAGCTAGCCTATAATATTTTTTTATATTATTCATAAGAAATGCACATCCCACTCTATTATTTATTTTCGAGCCATCGGTAAATATAATGCTGTGTCCTTGTAAAAATTTATTTACCATTTCATTAAATAGAATTCGATATGTCAAAGGATTGATTGTTTGTTTTTACTTTACCATACATGGTATGGTCAAGTATTGTAATCGTGCATGAAAAAAGTGTTTTTTTTCTTCTTTTTTTCGATATATCTCAAAAACGGCTGAAAGTATTTTTTGATTAAAAAAATTGAGCGAAACCATCGCATTTCGCTCTACAAAAAAGCTTCATTAAGTGAACATCGAAAAAATTATATTTTTGGAAATAATAATTGTTTTGTCAAAATGTCTGTTAGTCTGTCTGGTTGTTAGTTAGTTAGTCTGTGCGTTACCAAATTTTTGTGGAAGATCTAGCTCAAAAACTAGTGTGAATATCGAAACCAAATTTCACACGTAGTTTTGGTCCATTGAGATTAAGAGCTGATTAGATTTTGGTGCATATCGACCCAAAATTAAAGGGAGTGGAGGGGGGGGGGTTAAAAATTAAAAATCTAGGCCATTTGAGCAAACTCAACCAAATTTTGTATACATAAACAGTGAGACCCCAGAAGTCTAAAAATGCAAAATCTAACTGCCCAAAATGGGGGGGGGGGGTGTCAAAAAATGAAAATCTTGGCCATTTACCAAACTCAACTAAATTTTGTGTACATAATCAGTGGGACCCCAGAAGTCTAAAAATGCAAAAACTAACCGCCCAAAATTTAGGGGGCGGAGGAGAGGTTAAAAATTGAAAATCTAGGCCATTTGAGCAAACTCAACCAAATTTTGTATACATAATCAGTGGGACCCCCAGAAGTCTAAAAATGCAAAAACTAACCGCCCAAAATGGGGGGGGGGGTGTCAATAAATGAAAATCTTGGCCATTTACCAAACTCAACCAAATTTTGTATACATAATCAGTGGGACCCCAGAAGTCTAAAAATGAAAAAACTAACCGCCCAAAATTTAGGGGGGGCGGAGGAGAGGTTAAAAATTGAAAATCTAGTCCATTTGAGCCAAACTCAACCAAATTTTGTATACATAATCAGTGGGATCCCCAGAAGTCTAAAAATGCAAAAACTAACCGCCCAAAATGGGGGGGGGGTGTCAATAAATGAAAATCTTGGCCATTTACCAAACTCAACCAAATTTTGTTTATATAATCAGTGGGACCCCAGAAGTCTAAAAATGCAAAAACTAACCGCCCAAAATTTAGGGGGGCGGAGGAGAGGTCAAAAATTGAAAATCTTAGTCCATTTGAGCAAACTCAACCAAATTTTGTATACATAATCAGTGGGACCCCAGAAGTCTAAAAATGCAAAAACTAACCGCCCAAAATGGGGGGGGGGTGTCAATAAATGAAAATCTTGGCCATTTACCAAACTCAACCAAATTTTGTTTATATAATCAGTGGGACCCCCAGAAGTCTAAAAATGCAAAAACTAACCGCCCAAAATTTAGGGGGGCGGAGGAGAGGTCAAAAATTGAAAATCTTAGTCCATTTGAGCAAACTCAACCAAATTTTTGTATACATAATCAGTGGGACTCCCAGAAGTCTAAAAATGCAAAAACTAACCGCCCAAAATGGGGGGGAGGTGTCAATAAATGAAAATCTTGGCCATTTACCAAACTCAACCAAATTTTGTTTATATAATCAGTGGGACCTCAGAAGTCTAAAAATACAAAAAACTAACCGCCCAAAATTTGGAGGGGGGGGGCGGAGGAGAGGTTAAAAATTGCAAATCTAGGCCATTTGAGCAAACTCAACCAAATTTTGTATACATAATCAGTGGGACCCCAGACGTCTAAAAATGCAAAAACTAACAGCCCAAAAAGGGGAGGGGTTCAAAAAATGAAAATCTTGGCCTTTTACCAAACTCAACCAAATTTTGTATACATAATCAGTGTGCCACTAAGAGTCTAAAATTGCAAAACTAACCCCCTCCCCTACATGATTATAAATAATTTTATAAAATATAAAATATAAGTGAGGGGCCAGGTTGTATGGCAAGTGGATGGCCACATCAGAACACGTCAGCTTATTTAGAATTGGCAAGCTGTAGAAATATTTTTGGTTTAGGTATTGTCCATGGTGGAATTGGAAAGTTTATAATCTCCGTAATGAGCTCTAATTCATTTTTATATATTTCGATGGTTTCTTTGTATCTGATATTAAAGGGGGATGTGCATTTCGGGCGTTCCCGGTATAGATTTATTAATGGCGTTTTGAAGATTTGGCAGTGTGCAAACAGTTATTTTAAGATGTTAATAGTGAAAATGCATGGGAATCACCTCCTCCCTGAAGCAGGAAATCTCTCGTTTCTTTGCTTCTGGTCAGATTGCCATAGACTCTGGTGACCTCAATCAGGCAGTCTTGATAATCCGTTTTTAGAAGAGGGGACAGCGCGTTGGCCACTTCCAATTGCCGCTCACCGAAAACCCCGTTCTTTGAACTTGGGTAGTATGACAAATTATTCAAAGTGCTCAACACAGAATGCACTAGCTCTTCACTTTCTTCAATTGTTTTACGTCGAAGGATTGTTAATAAAATATCGAGGAATCTCTCACCAGGCTAGAAAAAAAAAAAAAACTATCAAAACATTTAAAAGAATTTATAAATTTCTAGCTTCCGACGCCGCCTTCGGCGGGCCTTTTACAGCCAAGGGCCTTCGCACCCTGGACCCCCACGTGGCTGTTTTATTGGTGTTTTATACACGTGTAAAGAACACTTTCATATATCAACTCTTGTGAATTAATTGTAATAGATTGATGAAGAGGACAAAGTATATCTCTTTATGAATGAATTTAAAAAATTTATTTTTCCAGCAGAAGACAATATTTTATTGTCCCCTTCTGCTACTCAATTATTCGGCAAAAAGAACCTTTCAACTTAAATTAAAATAAAGTTTTTGTCTTGTAAAAATTCAATAAATAAGGTAAAAATCGTCATTTGGGGAGAATTATCCAATTAAAAAATTAAAAATAATAAACTTTTAAAGTTTATTATTAGATTATAGAAAATTTAGGTTTAATTAGGCTCAAAATAGGTTTTTAATAATTTCAATAGGCTGAAATTTCCTAGATTTCAAAACAATATAACAATGGGTTTTCAAATGATTTTGTTTTCTTTAAAGAATTCTACGGGCTAATTGAATTTTGGTTTTAATCTTTAAAATATATTTTTAAAGAAATTCCAAAAGCTAATGAATTCCTTTCAGTTAGTTTAGTTAGTATAGTTTCAATAATCCTTTATAATTAACTTTGAAATAAATAAATAATATTGAAATGAATGAATGAGCTCGAATACAAAAGCCAAAAGGCTTAGTTCTTTTGAAATGGCTGAGGGTCTTAAATACAATAGAAAAAGGATGAGGTGAGATTCCCAAGGGTACTTTTAAGAAAAATGATTTTTAAATAACATATTTTATTTTAAATTAAATATTTTTCATCTATATATATATAATCAAAAAGCTTGGCTAGAAACTTTTTTATTTTTTTCTGCCCTATTAAAAGACGGTTTTCCAGAATTTTTTTCAAATTTTTCACCCAACCCAAAAGAAGTTAGGAATTTTTGGAAAAAAATAGCTTTTTTTAAATATCCATAACTTTTTCAAAAATTTAGTTATAGTAACGATTTTTTTAATTTTTGGTTTCAAAATTTCAAGTGATGTTAATCGATCAAATTTCCTCGACCCTATGTTATTAAAAAAAATCGTCGACAAAAAATGGGGTGACTTATATACATACTCCCTATGAGCAATTCACACATAATAATATACAGGGTGGGGCATAAAGATCTACCACAATTTGAAGAGATATTAAAAATAAAATAATTTAACTAGAAAAAAAACTGGAAATATTTTTGAAAAGAACATAAAATAATAAAGGGGGGGGGGGGGGATGATCAAAAATGAAAATTCTAGCCCTTTCGACCATACTCAACTAAATTTTGTATACATATTCTGTGGACCCTCAGAAGGCTAGAAATGTAAAAACTAACCAAATTTTGTTTGTATACATAGTTTGGTCGAAAGGGCAAGAGTTTTTATTTTTGACCCTCCCCCATCATTTTGCGTGGTTAGTTTTTGCATTTCTAGCCTTCTAGGGGTCCACAGAAGGAAGTTATATTGAGACGACGCATGGATTTGAGTTTGATGATGCTGTCGTCTTGATGAGATTAGATAACAATAATAAGCGTCTGTTAGCCGAAAAATGTTTTATTAAGACCTATGGGCAAAGGGAAGCTCTTAATTTTCAAACAGATTGTATTGGTCTTAGCAACGCTCTACTTCCCGAGTAAAAATGAAAATTGATTTAAATAAAATATAATCTCTGCACCATAGCTGCATGACGCCCGCACTTCATGCCCGCAAAACCGCCGCACCACAGCCGTTTACAGGACAAAACCGCCGCACGCTAGCATAGCCGCACCACCGCCGCAACACAGCTGCACCCTATCTAATTTTTGGCTGAAATACCTCGCTGCAACACATCCGGAATTCATTTTTCATTTTTATCGGGTTGTCAATATTGACAAATACTGCTGCCCAAGTATAGTAAACATTGAGAAAAAAGGAAATAATTATAAAAAAAATTATTTTTATTTTTATATATTGTCATTTTAAATTCAAATTTCATATTCTAATGTTTATTAATTCTTTTGAGAAATCCTTTTAATTGAGAGATGTTTGTGAGGGGTCAGTGATCCTAATTAGATCAATGTCCTCATAATGTTATTATTAATTGAATGAAATGAAAATTTGCTGTATTTGTACTTGAGATGTTGCGCATATCTAGTGAGAGCACACCAAGATTTATGTCTGCTTTGCTTTGGCCACGAGTCCTTTAGACTCTGCCGCTAGATGACACAGTCAGATCATTGCAACTAGCAATCACCGAATATGGTCTGCCAAGCATGCATTCACCCACCAACTAGGCGGGTAGCGCTCAGCATTCACGCAGGGCAGGAACATCGCCCTGTGAGCATTTAATGGAGCGAGCAACCATTGTTAGGTCCCCACCAACTAGGCGGGATCAACGCGGAGAACAACGGCGTCAACCGGCACCAACAACCACCGCACAACCGACCTAACAATGGGCTCACCTCCAGCATCCACCAGGGCACGAACATCGCCCCGAGAGCATTCGCTCAGCATTCACCACACACGTGGCTTGCTCAATTCTTTTAGCTTTCTCCTTCCAACTTCATTGTTAGGTCCCCACCAACTAGGCGGGCAGCGCGGAAAGAACCACGCAACAACGCAACACCCCCTAACAATGTACCATTTTATATTTCATATAATTTTGTATATTATGATAAAATCCATAACAACTCTGCCTGCGTACAATTTATTTATAAAATTAATTGTGTCGCTAATACTGTAAGATATAATTTTATAATTAACAACTTTGGATTTTTTGTAAACAAATTTTTATTGTATTTTTACATGTGTGCTCTATCGCTTTTTTCAGCTCTTAGGAACTGATGATGGCATTATTTAATTAAAGCCGAAACGTTTTCACATAGTGGGAGTTTTTTTATTCAGCAGAGGCTACCCATTGGCTGAATCCCTCTCCATTACTTAATTATATACATATACAGCCATCAAAATTGTATCAATTCTATATACAGGTTTAAAATAAACCTTTCACTTGAAGGGCGTTTCAGTCAGATCGTTGTGACACTTTGCATGACTGATAACATTTCAGTCATGCAATAAATAAGGCAATTGATCTCGACTAGGCAATCGAAGGAGGAGCCATCCACCAACTAGGAGCTCCCTCACCCGCCAACTAGGCGGGTGGCGCCCATCCCGGCTCTTTACCAGGGACGAACATCGCCCTGTCCCAATCATTGTTAGGCCCCCACCAACTAGGTGGGCAGCGCGGACACGCACCACGCAACGCAACCAAACCCCTAACAGTAATCGTAATCCTTAAGAGAGACTTCGTTATTCGTTTAAGCTGAAGGGGTTGAATCTATCGTGTCGTTATACGTTTGAATATGAAGCTCGAATGTTCGTTGTCTGACTGCAAGTCAGTTTGAAAGTGCAAAGCTTTGACATTATTTCGTAAGGGTAATGGGTGAAATATTACGTAACTATAGATGGAAAAATTCCATACGTTCGTTAATAACAATATTTGGAGAATTCACAGACTTGTCATCATACTCTTGAATTTATTATGTATTTGCTCTCGTCATATAATCTCAGAGAAGTGGTTCCATGGCGTACTTGAAAAAGGGCGGAAGACGTCTTTTACAAGGGTTCGTTTGTCGGGACGGAAATCACTTGACCATTACATCTGGTTTGCAGATGATACAAGCGAGAAAATTTCTTATTAAAATTTCAAACTCACACACATGATGTATATGAATTATGAAGATATAGTATATATATATATATATATATATATATATATATATATATATATATATATATAATGTATATGAAGATTATTAATGATTACCTTTGCTTCTCCATCGTCATCTTCCGGAGATATATATTCATTATTATTTGTAATATACATGGTTGAAGGACAACATGCCAAGTTTTTCCCAACACCGGGATTGATGGACATATTAGCTAAAATGCGTACAACCTAAGAAAATGACAATTTAAATTGCTGTTTTAATATGTTTCAAGAGAACTAATAGCCAAACACTTACCTTAATAATGACATCTTCAATTGAGCCACTTGAGCTCTCCATCTGATTGGTCTGTATCTAAGAAAGTTTTTCTATCTAGTGGGTTTACTGTTTTTCTATCTTTTTCTAGATAGACACTCAATATATTTAATAAACATTTCACAGCGCCATCTTGTTCATAAAGCTGAAAAAATGATTTATTAGATTGCTAATTAATTAAACAAAAATGTATTATAGAAGGCGGGTCATAAAGATCTACCATATTTTAAGGAGGTATAAAAAAATTAAAAAATTTAACTATAAAAAAACTGAATATATTTTTGAAAAGAACATAAAATAAGTTTTTTTTAATGTGTTTTAAACATTATATCAGATAAAAATTACAATACTTGACCATACCCTGTATGGTAAAGTAAAGGAGGGGGGATTCTACGAGACATCCTTTCAATCAAATCTCAACCAAATTTTGTATACATATTCTGTGGATACCCAGAAGGCTAAAAAATGCAAAAACTAACCGCCCAAAATGGGTTGGGGGAGGGTAAAATGAAAAATTTAGCCCTTTCGACCAAACTATGTATACAAACTTTGGTTGAGTTTATCCGAAAGGGCTAGAATTTTCATTTTTGGACTCCCCCCCCCCCCCCCCCCCATCATTTCGGGTGGTTAGTTTTTGAATTTCTAGCTTTCTGGCGGTCCACAAAAAATTTGTTTACAAAGTTTGGCTGAGTTTGATTGAAAGGGCTAGAATTTTCATTTTTGACTCCCCCCCCATTTTGGGTGGTTAGTTTTTGAATTGCTAGCATTCTGGGGTCCACAGAATATGTATACAAAATTTGGTTGAGTTTGGTCGAAAGGGCCAGAATTTTCATTTTTGATTCCCCCCCCCCTTTGGGGCGGTTAGTTTTTGAATTTTTTAGCTTTCTGGGGCTCCATAGAATATGTATACAAAATTTGGTTGAGTTTAGTCTAAAGGGCTATAATTTTCTATTTTTTTTTGACCCTCCCCCCACCATTTCGGGTGGCTAGTTTTTGAATTTCTAGATTTCTGCGGGTCTAAAGAATATGTTTACAAAATTTGGTTGAGTTTAATTGAAAGGGCGAGTTTTATTTTTTGACCCCCCCCTCCTCTTTTTTTGATATAATGTTTGAAACATTTAAAAAAAAATCATTTTATGTTTTTTTCAAAAATATATTCAGTTTTTTTCTAGTTAAATTTTTTTCATTTTTTTATACCTCTTCAAAATATGGTAGATCTTTGTGCGGCCCACCCCGTACTTTATTAGAAGAAATTTTCTCTTCGAAGAGAGACAGACTGGTAGAAATTTTAATTGATAAGTGATGAAAAGGCACTTCGAGGATAGTGAAAAAAATTCTCTCGAATAAAGTAGAGATTTACGGGATATTCATTTATTTCATCACTCAAAAAACCTGAAAATTTCGAGCACTGCTAAAGGAGAGAAGGAGGAGTGGGGATATCTTGTCTTTTTCCCCTCAATGATTCCCTTTAAAACCCTGAAGAAGAAGGGAAAACCCTCCGAAACTTTAGCTTTTGAGAGTGATGAAAAAGATGAATATCCAATAAATTTATTTGACAGAATTTTTCATTTGGGCTCCTTTTTCATTACTTAACAATAAGTAAATAGAGGATCCAAAAAGTGGTTCAGCTTACATTAATTACGGGAAAAGATTATTTTTTTCTAGGATCGTTTGGTATGGTGTGGGTATGATAAATCTATGTTTGCGACCTCGAAAGTGTGGGGGACAACTTTTTGGTGGCCGAAAAATCTCGAAATTTTCGGACTTTTTTCCAGTTTTTCGCTTATAACTCGAAAATCGTCCAATATTGTGTAAAGAACCTTTCAAATATATCTACTCTTATTAAACGAGCAAAAATTGTTTGTATATTTATTATATATATATAATATATATATATTTGTATCATTGTTCTATTTTGAAAACGGCTTTACCGATTTTGATGAAACAAATTCTATTAACAAGTTTTGAGGATGAGAAAGCGATCTGGCTAGGTCTGACCTCGACAAATTTAATCTTAATTGATCTTTTCTTAATTAAAGTAATTATTGACAGATGAAAATCTCAATAAAAAAGTTTGTTTACATTTTTTTCAATTATGTTTTATTTTTAATTGGTTTTTTAATTTTAAAACCCACTAATAGGTTATAGCAAATATTAATATATTATATTAAAATTAGGAATTTTTTGTTTGTTTTTAATTAACAGGTGTCTAAATCATAACAAAACAGGTTTGTTTACAAATAAAGTGGTTCAAGTGGCTTTTTTTTATATAACTTGGAAACAAATCTTATTTAATTTTATGTTTTTATTTCAGATCCTATACGATTATTTTTTTTATTATTTTTTTCCTATTTATTTTTTATAATGTTTATCAATATGAACGAATGTGGGCAAATTGGTGTACGAGTAAACAAATATACACATAATATATATGTGGACCATTAGAAAGCTTGAAATGCAAAAACTGGGTGCGGGGTGGGGTGGATGTGGGAGGTGCAGGAGGTGGGGTGCAGTTGTGGGGGATCCGGGGGTGGAAGGCGCGGTTGGGGTGGGGTGGGGTGCATTGGTGGGGGCGAGGTGTGTGGTTTCGGGGGGGGGGGGTCAGGGGTTACCGTGCATCGCTCGGTGGCTCCAGGTACTAGTAAATTAAAGAGGATAAAATTTCGCGTCGATTAAAAAAAATAGAAAATTGGTACAGTAGTTGGATTCTTTATGAGGATCCAAAAACCCGGATCAATTTTGAATACCTATCCCAAAAACTCGCATTTTTTCGATTATTTCTCATTTTGACCATGAAGGAGCACGTTTTCGACAAAGAGTACTCTATACATTTTTAAACTAGATTAAATTTGCTACAAAATCAAACAACGTTTCATATTAATTGGATAATGGTAACCCCTCCCGCATTGAGGTTGTTTTGCAAAAAAGTCGCAGTTTTTCCTTCATAAAATGAAAAGCACTCATCCGAGAAACTTGATTCTTATCTCATTCTGTAGGAAATTTTGTTGTCCCCCACACTTTCAGGTCGCAAAATTAGATTTGGCATATTCACACCATACTAAAAGATCCAAGAAAAAAAAATTCCCACAATTAATGTAAGCTGAAACCCCCCTATTTACTGGACTATTAATGTACTTTACTTTTGAAAATAATCTACACCTTTAAACGAGCCGTATCATTTTTAGCCATTATATTTCCGAGAGCGTATCCGATACGGACAACAATATCTTGTCTACTAGGATATTGTTCAAATAATCGAATAAACGAAGAGAGACTGTTCTTGTGGTTGATGATTGCGTCACAACAAGCTTCGTCAGTGGAAAGAATGCTAAAAACAAAAACCAATCAACGAGTTAGAAGTTGAAAAAAGCTTCTTCAGAAATCTTTCGTTACCTTAAGGTTCTAGAAACATTGCTTATAACATCCAAATCTGTAGAAAACAAATCAACAGAATCACATAGATGATGTACAGCACCATTTGATAGAAATTGTGGAAAAACTCGCTCCTCGCCCGCAACGTTTCGGAGAGCTCCGGTTAATTGAAAGAGTGCATGGCTCGTTTGCTCAAGTACCTTGGAATTTTCCTTTTTCTAAAAAAGAAACAATTTTTTGTGAGTTAAAATTTTCATCATCATATAATATTCTTTTGAGCTCCCTGGATTTCATTCGAGGGGTGAACCGCGACCTAATATACTGTACACTTAATAATAATAGATAGATAGATATAGATAGATTTGTTGGTTGTTGGAGAATATTAGCTGTCTCTAATGATTTACTCAAATTAACAATTTTATACCATGATCGTATTAACTTAACAAATATTTTTTCATAAAATCTTAAATATTATCTTTGAATATTTAACTTTAACTAATACTTACAACGGAATTGATCATTTGAATGTGCAACACCATGAGTTCAAGCACGCCCAGACTAAGCACTTTACTCAATAATAGATTATTCATGGTGAGGAATTTGATGGCCCCGTACCCGTAAACACAGGCCTCGGCATCCTCGATTGGACTGGCTGTTCCCAGAGCATTTACGAACAGTTCTGTAGGGAAATACAAACGGTTTAATAATAGGCAATGATGGCTAGAAGTATATTTTCAACTATTAATGGTCATTTTAAAAGGATAGGAAACAGATAAAATCGTACCCATTAAAATTCAAATTTTAAAATCGGCATAGAAAAAAAATGAATTTGAGAAAAATATCGATAATCAAGTATTGGTGGTGGAGGATAATAAGTCACCGGTTCTACTTAACCTAAATACACTACGGTGCAAAAAAATCGACCCACTAATAAAAACTTTATTAAATGGCAAATTATTTTTAAAATTTTTAGAAATATTCATATAATTTGTTCCATTAATTCTTAAACTAACATATTCAATAAATATTGTTAGTAATTTTTGACATCTTTATAAAAAAAAAAAATAAGTAAAATTAAATTAAAAGATACAATTACAAATTATCCTACTTTCTCAATATCACTTTAGACATTTAAATAAAGTTTTAATAAAAGATCAAATTCCATTTGAAATATCAATATAAATGAATAATTTTGAATTAAGCATCATTGATAGAAAGAAAGATAAAATATACAAAATGGATATTTCTGAAGTTCAAGCAGTTCAAATTGTGTGCCTAATTAATCAAGGGCTAAGTCAACAACAAGTGGCAAGTACACTTGCAATAAGCAATAATTTCAATAATGTATGGTTACTTGTAAAAAAATTAAAAATGATTTACTATTTAATAGTTTTTATTGGTGGATCAATTTTTTTACACTTCAGTGTAGATGAAATTTTTATCATTTTACGCGTAATTTAAAGAGCTTCAATTTATTTAATAGATATCTTTTAATTTTGATAAGCCATTTTAGAGTTATTCAAGAAAAACTGAAAAAACTCCCGAAATTTTCTCATTTTTGAGGCCAGTAGAAAAATGTCCACAACACAGATTTGGGGGAAAACTTAGGGTAGTAATATTGGAGTACCAATAAAATTATTCCAGCAATAAAATCTTTACCGGGAATTATTTTGCTGTTTGTGCCATTTTTTCATGTAATTTGCCTGGACTAAGAGACAAACTGCAAAAGATAAATGAGATTCTGACCGAAACAGCGAAAGGAATTGGGAAAAAGGTCTAATGGGAACGATGAGCAAAAGGTCAGAAGATACGAAATATTGAAGAAGGAAATTGAGAGATTTTCGAAGAACAAATAAGCAAGAGGACAGGAGAGATGCGAATTAATTCAAAAAATTTCAGTATTAAAATTGAGGAGGAAATTCGTGAATCGGGGACGAAGAAGAAATCTAAGGAGTTAGGAGAGAAGACGAGGAAAAAGGAAGAGAAGAAGACCGAAGAATAGAATATGAATTAAGATGAAAGAAATTAATTTGTAAAGTAGGTAATTGTTTTTAAAATTATTGTGTGAAAATGAAAATTGTAAAAATTCAAAACCCAAATAGGGTACGGATGAGATTAAATAAAATTATATATAAAACTAGCTGCAAGGCACGCCCTCTGGACCCCAACCCACGAACCCCACCCTACTCCCACCCACCACACCCCCCGAAACCCACCCAGCACCCCGCCCAACACACACCCGTGACCTCCACCCCCCACTACACCTCTGGGCCCTCACCTGAACCCCTATTCCACCATGCACCACCACCCCCGCACCACACTTACACCGGACCTCAGCTCATGCCCTCCACCCCGCGCACCACACCCCTGCCTAACCCCCTGGACCCCCACACCCACTACGCCCCCCGGACTCCACCCTACTTCATCTTGCTCTCTCACCCCACCCTCATTCTACCCCGCGCCCCATCCCCTAACCCACCTCCGCACCCTCACGATCACTCCACCCCCAGCACCCAGTTTTTGCATTTCTAGCCTTCTAGTGACCCACAGATTATGTATTCAAAATTTGGTTAAGTTGGCTCTAAGGGTAAGAATTTTCATTTTTTGACCCCCCCCCCCATTTTGGGTGGTTAGTTTTTGCATTTCTAGCTCTCTAGAGGCCCACAGATTATGTATACAAAATTTGGTTGAGTTTGCTCCAAGGGCAATAATTTACATATTTTTCACCCCCCCCCTTTTGGGTGATTTTTTGGGGGAATTTTTTTAAACAAAAGTTGTCAGAAATCACATTCCCTACAACTTTGCTCATTATAAAATTTGCCGTAGAGTTAATAGTTTAGGAGTTATTTGATAATTTTCATTCGTGCGCCCCCCCCCCCCAAACCCCCTTTTGGGATCAAAATATCAAAACGTTATATAGCTAAAAACGTAAGTTAGAAGACATCTGATGTAAATATGAAATTTCATAATAATCCCTTCAGCCGTTTTGACGTGAATCGTGAGCAACTTTTCGCGGAAACCACTGAAACAGACAGATATACAGACATACAGACAGACATACAGACAGGAATTTTGTTGAGGGTGTTTTCGTTCATATCTTTGCTTGAAACGCGTGCAGCCAAAATTTGGCGTGATTTGGAGCAATGTACAGACAAAACCTTAATTTTATATATATAAATACTATGAACATGAGCATTTGTTTTAGTGCCACTAAGCCAGGAGAATAATAATCGAATTTAGCTTAATGAAAAAGGGGTGCTTATCTAGACACCTGCTATGTGTATATTTACACGAGCCATTTCGAGCTACATTCGACTCCCCATAACTCAAAAACTATTAGACTTAGAGACTTGAAATTTTGCATGTCTAATAAGGCCCACTAGAACACCTAGAATCCCAAATTTCATGAATAAATCTATTATAGTTCTTGAGTTATTAAGCTCTGAAAAGTGCCATTTTTAACACTGACTGACATATCAAAAACCTAAAGTACTTCCGCTGATCCTAGAATGATGAAATTTGGCATACTGGTAGAGTTTGGGCTACAATTAAAGGAAAAAATCGAAAAAGTGAAACTTTCCCTTTTTCAGGACCTAAAATGAAGGGATGAAATTGATTATAAGCTTAATTAACATATAGTGAAAATACAATCAAGCTAGAATTACTGAAATTTGGCTTACTGGTAAAGCTTGCCCCTAGAAACATTAGTAAATTGGACGATATCTAACTTTCTGAGATTTAGCTCGTGACTTTCGCTTCTTTTCCGTCTACACTGTTCTTTTCACGATGGAGGGACCAAGCCCATACAGGCCATTTAGGGGATGGACCTACTGGTGCAATCTAGCCTTCTGACATCAATGTCATACTGGCAAAGCTTAGAACATTAATAAAGGAGGAAATTGAAAAACCGAAACTTTCCCGTCTTCGGGGACCGAAATGAAGGGGTGAAATTTATGAAAAACCGACCGGGTTTTTAACAGATATTTTATGAGAAATATTTAATAATTATTAATATAAATGTTTAAATCTAATTATTTAGATAAATTAAAGGATAAAACTTTTCAAAAATTAATGATATCTGTCCAAAAACATAAATGTGAAAAAGGGGCCAAGTTCGGTACAAACGGCTTCGCCGACAAAAGAGTTGAGATCTAAACGGGTACCAAGTTCCATAGCAGTTGCTTAAATCATAGCTATACAATAAGGATGTACAACGTTCTTCAATTGATTTAAAATAAAATTTGTTACGTTATTTGATATTTAATTTATAACTTGGCAAGTTTTATATCCAACTAAATTGTTTGGAGTATTAAATAGAACAGCTATAGCAAATTAATCGAATGTTTTCTACATTTGATTCAATCGCGAATCAAATGTAGGGAATTTTTGTCAAATATTGAGTGAAAATAATATTTGAACTTATATATTTCTAACTTGAAATAATGATCTTAAATAAATTTTTATAATTTTTCTAATTAATATAACAAAGAATAATTGCTATATCAATGAGAATTGTTTTTGACCGGGCTTATTTGAAAAAGATATTTATCGCGAGACTACTGCGGATAACGCTATTGGAGTCTGCGGAGTCTTAAGTCTGGACCAAGAAAGAAAAAGATGTGATCCACTTAGCTACAATCCAACGTCATTTCGCGTATAGCCCGCTAGACATTCGGATGGATCACCTCTTGGTCCAGACTTAAGACTCCGCAGACTTCAATAGCGTAATCCACAGTAGTCTAGAGATAAATATCTTTTTCAAATAAGCGCGGCCAAAAACAATTCTCATTGATATAGCAATTATTCTTTGTTATATTAATTAGAAAAATTATAAAAATTTATTTAAGGTCATTATTTCAAGTTAGAAATATATAAGTTCAAATATTATTTTCACTCAATATTTGACAAAAAATTCCTACATTTGATTCGCGATTGAATCAAATGTAGAAAACATTCGATTAATTTATGGCAAGCATCTAACATACATGCTAATAGACCGAGCGCTCTGGACTGGGAGATTAAATATATAACATCTGAGATTTCAAATTCACTTGGTGATCCATCCGAATGTCTAGCGGGCTATACGCGAAATGACGTTGGATTGTAGCTAAATGGATCACATCTTTTTCTCTCTTGGTCCAGACTTAAGACTCCGCAGACTCCAATAACGTCATCCGCAGTAGTCTCGCAATAAATATATTTTTCAAATAAGCGCGGTCAAAAACAATTCTCATTCATATAGCAATTATTCATTGTTATATTAATGAGAAAAATTATAAAAATGTAACTATAGCAAAGCTAAATTTTAAGCTTGTATTAAATATCATCACGTTAAACGTAAGTTATTGACTATTATAACTTGCAGAGTTATAAATTCAATATCAAAGAACGTAACAAATTTTCTTTTAAATCAATTGAATAACTTTGTACATCCCTATAGTTATGATTTAAGCAGCTGCTATGGAACTTGGTACCCGTTTAGATCTCAACCCTTTTGTCAGCAAAGCCATTTGTACCGAACTTGGCCCCTTTTTTCACATTTATGTTTTTGGTCAGATTCTTACTTACCCAAGGTGTTATTTTCCAAAAAGAGTTTATCATTTTGATCATTTCTAGATACTTTGAAAACTAATTTACAAACACCAGCCAAATTACTTCCATGGACGCCAATCTAGAAATTAAAGAAATATATATTATTGTCATCTATTTTATTAATTCATTTAATTAATAAGTAATTGTAGGTATTTACCGCAAGAATAATTCGAGCAATTTGTAAAAGTAAACTCTCATTGGCGCGTTCAACAAATTTATACAAACACCTGAGCACTTGTGTTTTGAGTTTGTTACTCTGCTGCTTGGCACCTATGGATCCTTCTTTTTCTAAACATTCATATAACCTTGATAAAGTAGCGATTACCTCAGAATCATTTCCAGCTGTCGAATACAATAGTAAGTATTTAAATAATTATTAAAAAAGTTATTTTGCACTATACCAGGCAGATCAAAAAGTCTGGAATAATCCTTTGATATGGGGCTAGTATGCACTAATATGAACCATTCATTCATAACTAACTTCATTCTTCATTAGTTGTTGTTTTCGCATTTACAAGTTACAGCAGTGAGAATCAACCAACCTCCGTGTTTTTTAAAAAATAAAAAATCTGAGTTTTGTCTTCTGATTAAACACTATTATTTACGCAAGTAAACGATATCCGAGACCAAAGCCAAGCTAGATAAGTATTATCCGGACTCTGCACCGTCGATGAAGATGATTCAAAAGTGGTTTTCTGACTTTCGTTGCGGCCGAAAAGACACCAGAAAACGACCAAAAAATCCATGATATTATGTTGAACGACCGCAAAGTGAAATTAGCTAGCTGAGACCACAAAGATGTCGTATGGCAGTGTGTTCAATAGCATACATAATATTTTGGGTATGAAAAAGCTCTGCGCGCGATGGGTGCCGCATTTGCTCAAAGTGGAATGTTAGGGCCTAGGTTGAGTGCGTGGTGCGTGTACGCGCTCCCCTCCTAGTTGGAGGGGACCTAACAATGATTTGTGCAGGGCGATGTTCGTCCCTAGTAAAAAAGCCGGGCTAGGCGCCACCCGCCTAGTTAGCGGTCGAGGAGCTCCGAGTTGGTGGATGGCTCCTCCTTCGATCGTCGTGCCCTAGTTGGATTCTGGAGGTGAGCCCGTTGTTAGGTCGGTTGTGCGGTGGTTGTTGGTCCCGGTTGGCGCCGTTGTTCTCCGCGTTGATCCCGCCTAGTTGGTGGGGACCTAACAATGGTTGCTCGCTCCAGTGAATGCTGGGCGCTACCCGCCTAGTTGGCGGGTGAGGAGCTCCTAGTTGGTGGATGGCCTCCATCAACTGATCTATCCATGATCAGTCGAGATCGAATTGCTTCACTTATAACATGACTGAAATATTATCAGCCATGCAAAAGTGTCGCAACGATCTGACTGAGTCATCTAGCGGCCGTGTCTAAAAGCTCGTAGCCAAAGCAACAGCGGGCCGCTACATGGAACAAAAACGAATTCCTGTTACGACTTCCCAACAGAATTTGGCAATGTTTACGCGAAATCCAAAGGAGTTTTTGTGCCAATTCATAACCATGGATGAAACATGGACCCATTTCTACACACCAGAGTCAAAACAATGGGTTTCTTCGTGTGAAAGTGCTCCGAAGCGTCCAAAAACTCAGGAATGGGCCGAAAAGGTTATGCCCTCCGTATTTTAGGATGCGGGTGGAATAATATTCATCGACTATCTTGAAAAAGGTAAAACCATAACTGGCGAATATTATTCATCATTATTCGATCGTTTGAAAATTGAAATCAGAGAAAAACGGCCGCATTTGAAGAAGAAGAAAATCCTCTATCATCACGACAATGCGACTGCTCATTCATCGTTGGTTGCGTAAGCTAAATTGCACGAAGTCGGATTTGAACTGGTTCCTCAGCCAGACCTGGCCCCCAGTGATTTTTATCTGTTTCCAAACCTGAAGAGATGGCTCACCGGTAAGCGATTTCAGTCAAATGGGGGAAGTCATAGCTGAAACTGAGGCCTAATTTGGAGAGCTTCCAAAAGATTACTTTTCGGACGGGATAAAAAAGTTAGAAAAACGTTGGACTCGCTATATTAAAAGGAATACATGCTGAAAAATAAAACCGAATTTGGTCAAAAAAATATTTTCTTGTTTCACTTATTCCAGACTTTTTGATCTGCCTAGTAAATATAGAAATAAATTGAAATTACTTTTTGTACTTAGAGTGTTAAGATATGTAAGAATCCTCTGTACAGTTAGTTTCTTGTTATTTACAATATCATTCCAAATTTCTTCAGGATTTTCATCACCATCCAAAAGAATTATCTCATCAAAAAGAGCTGAAATCATCAAATTTTTATACACAACTGAAAGAATTGTAATTTAACTTATGAGAGAATTTTCAGGTTAGGTTTCACAAAGGAAGTATTAAAAACAAATGTATGTTTTTGAGTTTGATTCACTCGATATATATTTCGGGTTATTAGCCCATCATCAGGAGTTCAAATGAAAACTGAATACAAATTTGTAAAAACATTCAACAGGTAAAATTTTGAGAAAGAAGAGTACGTTCAGAAATTTTTTTTTTTTTTAATATAAACAAAATGTTATTATTTAAAATAAAAAAATTAAAATTAAAAACAAAATTACAAACAAAATCAAATTAAAAACAAAAAACAAATTACAAACACCAAATATGTAATCAAATTTAGGAGCCAATTTTTAGTTTATTAATTTTAGCCAAATTAGAATCAATGATTACATCTTTGTCAAAGTCCAATTGATTATTGAGAATACTGAATTTATTCATAAGTGCCAATTTAATTTCAGTTGATTCTAGAAGAAGAAGTCTGGGACCACTTCTTTCAAAATGAATTGGGGTAGGATTGGAAGTAGAAGCAGTGTGATTTTTCGAATGTAAATGAAGAGCGAAAGCAGAGGTAGAATCTGAATTAATATCGTTAGATCTGTTAAGGACTCTAAGAGCATATTCATGTTCAGAATAACGTTTTTTAAAGGAACGACCAGTCTGACCAATATAAAAGGAATCACATCCATCGCAGTCCAATTTGTAAACCCCTGACTTATCTAGTTTATCAATTTTATCAAGTTTGTTGTTAATCAAATGTGAGCCTAAAGTGTTTTTATTATAAAAAGCAGGGGTAATTCCATATGATCTAAGTATAGAAGATAGTGGATTTGACAATTGATCTGAGATAAAAGGGATCCTCCTATATACCGGTTCAGTACTGGGTTGCAAAGAGTGTACGAGGGAAACATTAATTTTACGTTTTATTCTATTGTAGATTTTATTAATGATCGAAATGTTATATCCATTATTCAAGGGTATATTATAGATAACATTTAATTCATTATTGAAATTTAATTTATTCATAGGTATCAATGATATATAGGCTCTTGACTCAATAATCAATTGGACTTTGACAAAGATGTAATCATTGATTCTAATTTGGCTAAAATTAATCAACTAAAAATTGGCTCCTAAATTCGATTACATATTTGGTGTTTGTAATTTGTTTTTGTTTTTAATTTGATTTTGTTTGTAATTTTGTTTTTAATTTTAATTTTTTTATTTTAAATAATAACATTTTGTTTATATAAAAAAAAAATTCTGAACGTACTCTTCTTTCTCAAAATTTTACTTGTTGAATGTTTTTACAAATTTGTATTCAGTTTTCATTTGAACTCCTGATGATGGGCTAATAACCCGAAATATATATCGAGTGAATCAAACTCAAAAAAACATACATTTGTTTTAATATTTCCTTTTGTGAAACCTAACCTAGAAAATTCTCTCATAAGTTACTTATAATGTTTCACCTAGAACCGACACTCTAAATCCTTAAAAATTATTAATTGTAATTTAACTTATACTAGTAATAATATCCCTCTTGAATCTGTATAGCCTTTAGGCTAGACGCAACTTTTTTGATATAACCTATCTTTCAAAACTTGTCAACGGTAAAATTGCTTGGCATGATTAACTTTAGACTCCCCACGCATAGAACCAGGTCTAATAACCTATTTGAAATCCCCTTGCATAACACAAATTATGGTTATGCCAATGCGATTGACCGAATACAAAGATTTACTAATCGGATCCCACATCGCTTTGATATCTTCCATATGACTCTTTGGGATTCTTTTGGTCTACAAAAAAGCCTTAATAAGTGAAGATCGAATTTTTTTTATTTTTCGAGATATTAATTATTTTATCAAAATGTTTGTCAGTATGTACGCACGTTACCAAATTTTGTGTACGCTCTAGCTCAAAAACTAGTGTGAATATTAAAACGAAATTTCACATGTAGTTTTGGTGCATTGAGATTAAGAGCTGATTAGATTTTGGTTCAAATCGAACCACAATTTAAGGAGGGGGGGGGTTAAAAAATTACAATTTTACAATTTTCAAACTAAATAAGCTGACGTGTTCTGATGTGGCAATCCACTTGACTTTACCATACAACCTGGCCCCTCACTTACATTAATATTTAATAAAATTATTTATAATCATGTAGGGGAGGGGGTTAGTTTTTGCATTTTTAGACTCCTGGGACCCACTGATTATGTATACAAAATTTGGTTGAGTATGGTAAATGGCCAAGATTTTCATTTTTTAACCCCCCCCCCCTTCCCCACCCCCATTTGGGCGGTTAGATTTTGCATTTTTAGACTTCTGGGGCTCCACTGATTATGTATACAAAATTTGGTTGAGTTTGCTAAAACGACCTAGATTTTTTAATTTTTACCCCCCCCTCCACCACCCTTCATTTTGGATCGATATCCAACAAAATCTAATCATCTCTTAATCTCAATGGACCAAAACTACGTGTGAAATTTGGTTTCGATATTCAAACTAGTTTTTGAGCTAGCTCGTCCACAAAAATTTGGTAACGCACAGACTAACAGACAATTTGACAAAACAATTATTATCTCGAAAAATATAATTTTTTCGATGTTCACTTATTAGGGATTTTTTGTAGAGCGAAATGCCATGGTTTCGCTCATTTTTTTTAATAGAAATAGTTTCAACTGTTTTTGAGATATTTCGAAGGAAAAACCCACTTTTTCCATGCATGATTACAATACTTGACCATACCCTGTATGGTAAATTAAAAACAAACAAGAAAAATAAAATTTACTGTAAAATTAACCTATAATAAAAAAAAGAAAGTTATTATTTTTATCGGGAGCCAAAATTGGGAAGAGGGTATCAAAAATAGTTTAAAATAATAACATTTTCTAACAAAAATCGAAGAAACCTGATTTTTATTATACAATCAAATAAGATGAGATTAGAGGGGAAGACTCCCATAAGAGACTTATGTTAAAAAATAATATGCGAGTTTTAGCGCCTCTAGTGACCATAGAAAGATTTATGGAGTATAAATATTTAAACCACAGAGTAATATAGAGTGGAAGGCTACCGAATATTGAAAAGCGCTCTTTAGCTGCGCAGAGAACATTATTCTTAATCCTTAAGATCTATTCAAAGATCATAGTCATAGGACATTCAAAGCCTTTGTCATAGATAAAAGATTTATACAGGCTTTGTGCTAAATGTTCATTTAGAAAATTTTCCAACATACAAATTTATCGATTAAAATATTATTAAATATGCCTATTATTTTTTTTTATTTTTTTTTATTTAATGTCACCGGGAACAAAGCCCATTTAGACAGCACATAAGTAGAGTATTAGTAGGGTTAGTGAGGGAGCCGAGTTTTCAGCTGGTATAAATTTTTATTTGCCAGCAAGGATCGAACCCCGTACCTCCAATCCAACATCGTCATAATCGATCGATGCCGAAGCGAGGCCAGCGCGTTAGCTGACTGAGCTACCCGACTCCCCAATATGCCGAGTTCTCGACGTCAAAGTTTTGTGTAAGGTTGCTTTCGCGACACAAAATCAGATAAAGAACATACTTTTTTTAACGTCCTAAAAATCCTAAAATGTACCCTATATAAAATTAATTAGTAATTTATTTCTTTGATTTTTATATTTTAATTATTTAATAATTTAATTATAGAGCTAAAGGGAGCGGTTCCCGCCATTTTATTGTTCAATCCGAACCGCCAGAGATCTCTGTAACTAGTATACGCTAAAATACATTGGCTCCTTTTGGAGCCTTCCACTCTATATTACTCTATGATTTACACCTTGTTCAAAATGAACGATAATCAATAACCAACAAAATATTTTGAGAGATAATACTTTATTTTTATATTTTTTCTATTTAGGCTTGATAATACTTTATTTAAAATATAATTTTCTTACATTAAACCATTCTTTGATCATAAAACAAAAGAATGAATAATTTTGAATACCCGGTTACGAACACCAGATCGCATTTTTGTCGATTCTCTCTATCTTATCCTCTTTGATTACAAAAGAAACGTCTCATATTTAAAAGGATATATGATTAATTGTTAGTGGTTACAAAATAGGGTGGGGAGGGGGATATTCATTATTAGTTTTTTATAGCCGACTAGCTGCAAGGCCCTCCTTCAGCGGCCCTCTTGCTAGCCAGGAGGCACGCCCCCTGGACCCCAACCCACGAACCCCGCCCTCACACTCCACTCCCACACACCACATCCCCCGAAACCCACCCAGCACCCCTACCCCCACAACATTCACCCGTACCTAACCCCCGCCCCCACCAGCCCAACCCGCATCCCACCCACCTCGGACCCCAACCCCAGTACCACCCCACTACGCCACTGGATCCTCACCTGAACCCCCCACTCCACCAACCCTGCACCCTCCGTGCCCTCCACCCCCGCCTAGCCCCTGGACCCCACCGCTCCATCCCCTGGACCCCACCGCTCCATCCCCTGCACCCACTACTCCGTCTTACTCCCTCACTCCACCCCCATTCCACCCCTTAAGAACAAAAATTTTCATTTTTTGACCCTCCCCCATTTTGGGTGGTTAGTTTTTGCATTTCTAGCTCTCTAGAGACCCACAGATTATGTACAAAATTTGGTTGAGTTTGCTCCAAGGGCAAGAATTTACATATTTTTCACCCCCCCCCCTTGGGTGGTTTTTGTGTGGAATTTTTTAAACAAAAGTTGTCTAAAATCACATCCCCATACAACTTTGCTCATTTTAAAATTTGCCGTAGAGTTAATAGTTTAGGAGTTAGTTGATAATTTTCATTCGTGCCCCCTCCCTCCCAGTCCCCCTTTTTGGGGTCAAAATATCAAAACGTTATATAGCTAAAAATGTAAGTTAGAAGACATCGGATACAAATATGAAATTTCATAATAATCCCTTCAGCCGTTTTGACGTGAATCTTCGCGGAAGCCACTGAAACAGACAGACAGACAGACAGGAATTTGTTTGAGGGTGTTTTCGTTCATAACTTTGCTTGAAACGCGTGCAACCAAAATTTGGCGTGATTTGGAGCAATGTACAAACAAAACCTTAATTTTATATATTATAGATTCAAATTCCAAACGTTAGATGGCCCACCCTATAAAATTCATTTTTCGAAATAAATATATTAAATACAAACCTATTTCCTTTGTAGTGACCTTTCTATTTTTCCCGTCGTTTTGTACTGTTGCTGACTTTGTCTGGCTCTTTGCACTCAAATTTTCCCCCAAACTTCGATCGATTGTTGAGTTTTTCTGTTCGACTAAATTTTGTACAACCTCCCCCATTCCGAAATCTTTTAATTTTTTATTTAATTTTTTATTCTCTTGCGAATTTTTCATATCTTTACTAATTTTCGACTGTTTCTGTTTGATTTCAGGTTTTGATATCACTGCTATTTCGCCTTTAAGGAATTTCTCATCAAATTGCTTTGTCATTATTATCCCGGATTCAAATTCTAAAGATTTTTTATTTTTTACTTTGGCAGACTTAGATTTGGAATCATTAGACTTGATGGAAGCATTATCTCCTCCTCCGTTCATTTCTTCAACAATTCTAAAAAACAACAAAAACAAAAAACAGTGAATTTTATCGATCCTTACTCGCCCAATCGCACACAGGCGGATTTTCAAATATTCTCGGTCCAAACCCCCCAAGAATCGAAGTCAGCAGCCATAACAAAGCCACGTGACTTAATTTTTTTAATCTGATTGGTTTCTTATATTCACTGATGGTCCGTATCTTAGACCATGAATTATATAGACACGCCCTGGTGTCGATTTGGTGGGGCCAACATCTCCTATAAAACTTGACGTCATCTGTAGTTAGGAACATCCAGAAATAGCATGGCCACTATAGGAATTATTATAAATTGAGATAAATTTATCGTAGTTTAGATTATTTATTTTGGATTCCAATAATCACAAATATTAAATTAATATAACCAAAATATTTATGCGAGAACGTGACGTCATCTGTAGGCGATGTTGGCCTCACTTCACTCTGTGTGGAGAGTAGCAGAGGGCGTGTCTATATATTTCATGGTCTAAGGTCCGTATAATATTATTAACAAATGTTTTAATTAGGCCTGTCGTCCACTGGAAGCGACAACGCGCTACGCTACAATGAGTGAATGCGCTACATAAATCAAACATGAGTATTTGTATGGGAGCTCGTCCACAGGGAGGAGGTCTATAGCGCGACATAGCGAGTTGTCGCGCTGCATAGGCAAAAAATTCAATTCAGATTGTTTTTTCCGCCTTTGAAGCGCAACAAAATGGAGGATGAGAAGCTAATACATTTAGTTTTTGAACACGAAAATATCTATGGTAAGAGAAAGAGTTGCTGAACGAATTTTAACTATGAAGTTGTGGAATAACTATAATTTACTGAAACCAATGAAAAGAAAATGAATGGTATTAATTTTCTTTCTTATCGTTAATTTATTAGTAATTCGCAATTCCCTCTTTGTCCTGTCCCTATTCATATTAAAAGTTATTAATTATCTACTAATTATTTTTCAATTCAATAATATACAATTTAACAATTCAAATATTTAAATAATTCACAGGAATTATTTAACGGGTTATAGTGGTGTTTCACAAAGTGGAAATAAAATTAAAAAAAATTAAAAAAATCTTTTAAATTATTTTGGAGATTTTTTTATTTATCTCTATACATATTTCGGGCTATGAACTCTTCATCAGGAA
The DNA here is from genome assembly GCA_024734495.1 of Forficula auricularia. Taxonomy (NCBI): domain Eukaryota; kingdom Metazoa; phylum Arthropoda; class Insecta; order Dermaptera; family Forficulidae; genus Forficula; species Forficula auricularia. The sequence continues at coordinate 58,645 of JALMQS010000422.1, forward strand.
GTTTAAAAGAAAACTGAATATAAAATTTTTACATTGTATCGATGTTATTACAGTATAGGGCGAGTGGAAGGGGGTGAGCCAATGGGCGTTGAAAGAATTGAGTGGTTGAATTTAAAGGTATGTGGAAGGGAGAAAATGGGTATTGAACAAATTGTCTGATCGGTTTCGAAACCACTAAATTGATCTATTAATAAACCAAATTTAACCGAAATTCATTCATTCTTTAATAAACATTTGTTCCTCTTTTCTCATCTTCGAATTAACTTTGTATATCCTCTTCGTTTGTCTAAATTTATATAGTCTAAAAACCTTACACAAATTCCTTTAATAGGTATTCCCAGAATCATACAATAAATTTCGAACAAAGACATCCTATTTGAAATGTACCTGACTCTGACCAGACAATTTGTTTAATACCCATTTTCTCCCTTCCACATACCTTTAAATTCAATCACTCAATTCTTTCAACGCCCATTGACTCACCCCCTCCACTCGCCCTGTACTATAATAACATCGATACAATGTAAAAATTTTATATTCAGTTTTCTGTTAAACCTCCTGATGAAGGGTTCATAGCCCGAAATATGTATAGAGATAAATAAAAAAATCTCCAAAATAATTTAAAAGATTTTTTAATTTTTTTAATTTTATTTCCACTTTGTGAAACATCACTATAACCCGTTAAATAATTCCTGTGTTTAATATGTTTCACTATAAACCAACACCACTTTCCCTAAACTTTATTTAAATAATTATGTAATATGATCATTATTAATTAGATTTTCTATTTATTATTTGTAAAGGGTATCAAATTTAATCAAACAATCAATAATAATTTAAATTAAAAATTTAATTAATTATTCACTTGTATTTTCTCTTACAATTAATTAAAAAATGGTTCACAACTTGAATGATAGAAGAATGAGAGGTTAATCAAGGGCTAAAAGTGACCTGCTGTCATTTTGATAAATGTTTTTTTCTGGCTTTCCTGGAGATCTCTGTAAGTACAGTAAAAACTCGCCATACCTCATTTTATTAGCTAAATTATTATTCACCCACTCTTTTCTCCTTTTCTTGTATCTATTCAGTCTAATGAGAGGGCTAAAAGTGTAATCAAATCAAAAGACATTGCGAATGAAAATGGCCGGCCTAGACTAACTTTGTCGCCCAAACACCCTGGCAGAGGACAAGGTCTTGTCGCGCTTCTTCATACTACAACCCGTAGCTAATTGTAGCGTTGCATAGCGAAGCGCGTTGTCGCTTCCAGTGGACGACTAGGGTTACTATCCACTATAACAAAGTATCGTCTCCCGAACAACAATTAAAACGTGGATTAAATATTGAGTTGTTGTTTTTTTTTTTTTAATATTCTTGTGCTTTAAAACTGTTCAGTGTAACTTTTATCATTGATTGTGAACTTATCGGGGTATATGTAACTGTGTATTTTGAATGGATTTACTTTTTTCTCAATTTAATAATAAAAACTAGAATAAAACTAATTTATAAGTTAAATTTTAAATTATAATGGATCATATTAAGCTATATAAAGCTATAAATTCATGAGATTCAATTTTTAACCGACTTCAAAAAAGAAGGAGGTTCTCTATTCGATTGAATTTTTTTTTTTTTTTGTGCCTATGTTACTTCATATCTCCGCCAATTGTAAACCGATTTTGAAAATTTTTTTTGCATTGGGTCCAGTCTAGCTTTCGATTGGTCCCATTTTTTTTTTCGTTTTTTTTTCATAGGTATTAGATCTTTTTTTATTAGGTTTGTTTAGACCTAACCTCTTAGTTTATGAACCGATTTCGATGGTTCTTTTTTTATCCGAAAGGGGGTGTCTTAGGGATGGTGTCATATTAATTTGGTCAAGTTCTGATGATATGATCACTATTAATAACATCACTAAAAAGAGAAAAATAAAAATAATTTTTAAGAAAAAATAAAAACCGACTTCAAAAAATTAAATGCAACAAATAAAATACACTAAAAGGTATAAAATAATTATTATCTTATTTAGTTACAACTAAACTACGAAATATTAACATGAAATTACTTTTTTAAGTCGGTACCAAACATATACCTTTTATGAATCGCACTCGACGGATCTTATTTAGTACGTTTGGCGGGTACGCTCGCTTATAGGTATAGTTTGTTTGGTACCGACTTCAAAAAGTAATTTCATGTTAATATTTCGTAGTTTAGTTGTAACTAAATAAGATAATAATTATTTTATACCTTTTAGTGTATTTTATTTGTTGCATTTAATTTTTTGAAGTCGGCTTTTATTTTTTCTTAAAAATTATTTTTTGTTAAGGGAGAATAGTGAGGGTTCTTGGTGAAACATTTTAAATAAAGTAAAGAAAATTTTGAAAAATTTTTGAAACTTTTTAAAACATTCCTAGTATTTTATATTTTAAATTTTAAAAAGTTTCAAAAACTTTCTTTACTTTATCATTAGAATCAGACTAGTTTGTGTCATGTCCGGAAAATGCTAGATATCTATAAATCTAAGAGCTTTATCAAAAAGATGGTCCTTGGAATAAAATTTCCTAAAGAAGGAGATGGAAATCAAGTTTCTAGGATGACTAGTTTTCATTTTATGAAGGAAAAACTGCCATTTTTTTATAATTCATAAATGTAATCAGTTAAAATTAATTGTCAAGGGTTGGCGTAGATGTATAATGGTTTGCGGCGCTCGTACGCCAAAACTATTAATTTTACGAATGAAAAGGTTTTATATAAATTGTAGGAAATTTTCTCTAGTTTCATTTTCTAAATAGATGTTTTTATTGTGAAATGAGGCGGAAAGAAGATATTGTCAAAAAACTGCTTTTAGGCGCCATTTTTTCAATATGGCGGCGCGAACGGCAAAGATACGAAGTGGCAAAGTTGAAATTCGAAAAGAGAACATCGAAATCTATCAAATTACCCATTTTCAAAACTCCAGGTAACCTTTTTTTTACAACCATGTGACTGGACTAAAATTAACGATTATTGGGGTTTTAACCGAGAATATTTGGAAATCTGCCTGTGTGCGGCGTCTTGTTTAGTAAAATTTTGTAAAATCACCTGTCAACTTGCGAGGGCTCTCGAGACACATGTTGGGAATGCATGTCGAGATCCATCTCTATAGTCCTGCTCCTCTGGACAGGACTACTGTGAGCTTTTCGTGGAAACGGGTCTGGCGCCCCTGCTAGGGCCCCTGAGGGCCCTTGATCAGCCGAGTCCTCGTCTTGTTGCTCGATTTCTTCCGGCACTAGGAAACCAATCGATCCAAAATTAATCAATCATCTCTAAGTAATTTTTATTACATAAAAACAATCGTTAAATGTTTAAATTATTCATTAGTACTTGTATAAGAGATTATTTAATTTAATAAAACATATATTATACAGCTATCATATTTTTGAGATATAAATTTTAAATTAACTTCGATAATGTTTCTTTTTATTATTCATACAAAACAACATTATTTATTAATGTTATGAGTTCAAAATTTTTTATGAATAAGTAACGTTATTCCCGTATTCTTGACCTGATTGACTGACAGGTCATCAAATCCTATATCGTCGGCTTAGAGTGTAAAGCTGCTAACTCCATTTTTTATCATAAATGAGATATTAATATCATTCGAAAGAAAAAGAGATACAGCATCGTCCAAGAAATGCAAATCCCCCTTTAATATCAGATACAAAGAAAACATCGAAATATATAAAAATGAATTAGAGCTCATTACGGAGATTATAAACTTTCCAATTCCACCATGGACAATACCTAAACCAAAAATATTTCTACAGCTTGCCAATTCTAAAAAACAAACAATCAATCCTTTGACATATCGAATTCTATTTAATGAAATGGTAAATAAATTTTTTCAAGGACATAGCATTATATTTACCGATGGCTCGAAAATAAATAATAGAGTGGGATGTGCATTTCTTATGAATAATATAAAAAAATATTATAGATTAGCTGATGAATCGAGCATTTTTGTGGCAGAACTGAAGGCAATTTATTTGGCGCTTCTCTATATAAATAGCCGAGATATCAGTAGAAACATCGTTATTTGCACAGATTCTATCTCATGTCTGAAAGCCTTGGAAAACATCGAATCATATAATCCAATTTTGCAGCAAATCCACATTTTATACAAAATATTATATGAATAAGGGACAAATATAGCCTACATGTGGGTGCCAGGACATGTTGGAATAAGCGGCAATGAATCAGTGGATATCCTCGCTAAGCAAGGGGCTTTAAAAGAAGGGATTAACTTTAACTCATATATATACGAGGATATCCAAAAATTTATTAAATCAAATTTAATAGAAAATTGGAAAAACCAATGGCAACAAAATAGCAATAGCAAATTGAGAAAATATTTGCCTCAAATAACAGGTCTCCAAAAATCAAATCTCTCTAGAAGAGAACAGGTGATTCTTTCTCGTCTAAGAATCGGACATTGTTATTTAATATATGGTCACATTCTTCGGGGAGAAAATCCGCCCTGGCGCATCCCCTGTGATCAATTAGTCAATATAACTCATATATTATTCGAATGTCCTTTATATAGAAATCAGCGAATTAAAAATGACATTTTTTCAAGGGATATCTTAGAAAGGGAAGATTATATAAGTAACATAAAAAATACTTAGAGATAGACCTATTAAAGTACATTTAAAGGGTACTTATCCAAGGCTTTCAGACATATTTCTATTCCTGTTTTTTTTTTTTTTTTTTTTATATATTTGTTCTATTTATTTACCTATTTATCTATTAGCTATCAATAATCTAATAACTTTGAGCTGGCGGGCCTTGAAGCTAGTAAATAATAAAAGTAAATTTTAGAAAAGATTGACGAATTGAACGGACTAGAGAAAACCTTTCTATAGATCACTGATAGAGATATTTTTTTGTATATCTTCAATTTATAGTATGTATTATTATTCACTGAACGATATATTTATCTATTTATATAATTTAATGATAACTAAGAGAAGCCACAATTAATCAATTATGTAATTCCATCTAATGGTATTTAGTAATTTTAAAAATGGATTGATTGAAACACACTATTCGTGGAAGGAGCAGAGAATCAAGTTTCTGAACTAAAATAAAATAGTTGTATTCATCTATAACAATTGGGTATATAGGTATTCACAATTTTACAAGTAGATATAATTGAGTTTTTGTAGCCGGCCAGTAAGTAGTATAGACAACGGTAATTAACAATTGCTGCTGTTCATTAAGACTCCTTTCCCAGGAGTTGGTTCAGAGATAATACAAAACAATTCTCATAATTCTCATTTATGGAAACCAACGATAATTAGTAACGATTTAATTTAATTTAACCAGTTCTTTAAGTTTTTAGAATAGTGATTAGTACCTGGAGCCACCGAGCGATGCACGGTAACCAAATTAAATAAGATGACGTGTTCTGATGTGGCCATCCACTTGGCTTTACCATACAACCTGGTCCCTCACTTATATTTAATATTTAATAAAATTATTTATAATCATGTAGGGGGGTGGGGTAGTTTTTGCATTTTTACTCCTGGGACCCACTGATTATGTATACAAAATTTGGTTGAGTTTGGTAAATGGCCAAGATTTTCATTTTCTGACCCCCCACCCCCTCCCGTTTCGGGCGGTTTTTGCATTTTTAGACTTCTGGGGATCCACTGATTATATATACAAAATTTGGTTGAGTTTGGTAAATGGCCAAGATTTTCATTTTTTGACCCCCCCCCCCCTCCATTTTGGGCGGTTTGATTTTGCATTTTTAGACTTCTGGGGGTTCACTGATTATGTATACAAAATTTGGTTGAGTTTGCTCAAACGGCCTAGATTTTTAATTTTTAACCTCCCCTCGACCCCCCCTTAATTTTGGGTCGATATGCACCAAAATCTAATCAGCTCTTAATCTCAATGGACCAAAACTACGTGTGAAATTTGGTTTTTATATTCACACTAGTTTTTGAGCTAGCTCGTCCACAAATTTGGTAACGCACAGAATAACTAACTAACAGACATTTTGACAAAACAATTATTATCTCGAAAAATATAATTTTTTCGATGATTACTTATTAGAGCTTTTTTGTAGACCGATACGCCATGGTTTCGCTCAATTTTTTTAATCGAAATAGTTTCGGCCGTTTTTGAGATATTTCGAAAAAAAGAAGGAAAAAACCCTTTTTTCATGCACGATTACAATACTTGACCATACCCTGTATGGTAAAGTAAAAAAATACAAATATATATAGTACCTGCCTCCACCCCAAACCAAAAATTTTAAAATTAAAAAACTATTTAAAAATAAAAGATAATTGAAAAAAATGTAAACAAACTTTTTTATTGAGATTTTCATCTATCAATAATTACTTAAATTAAGAAGAGATCAATTAAGATTAAATTTGTCGAGGTCCAGACCTAGCCAGATCGTTTTCTCATCCTCAAAACTTGTTAATAGAATTTGTTTCATCAAAATCGGTGGAGCCATTTTCAAAATAGAACTAAGATACAAATATACAAACAAATAAATAAATAAATATATAAGTATATAAACAATTTTTGCTCGTTTAATAAGAGTAGTATATACCTGTATTCTTTCTGTTTGCTCATTTAAATGTTACTATGTTAAAATGTTAAAATGTTATATGTTTAAATGTTATGTTTAAATGTTATATATGTTATGTTTGCTTACTTAAATGATACTATTTGTATATATATTCTTTCTGTTTCTGATTCTACGAGGTAGCCACCTCAGAGCATTGTTTTTAAATAAATAAATAAATAAATAAATAGATCGTATCTTCCCTACAGTTTAAAACCAGTGAAAGCGTCAATTCTAACTCTTAGCCACCGAAGTATAGGCAGCTAGTAGTCTTAAATAAGCATAAGGGAAGGACTTCTTTTAGAGACTAAGAACTGATGGAACGTACTTTGTGTGGAGCATGGCTTATAGCTTATAAACTTATTGGCTAAAATCAGAGATACCTACTACTAGTTAACGAGTAAGTAAATGTATTATCCAAACCAAAACACCAAGACACTTGATAAATACACTAATTTTTTAAAATAACGTTAGAGCCGTTTTCGAGGAAAGAAAATAAAAAAAAAATCTTTCATGTAAAAGTCCACTTCCGGTCTTTCGATTTCAACGAAAAGCTTTATCTACTTCTTCTAGCCTATATCAAGCTTAAGTTACAAATTTCGTATCTTTTACACTTATGGTTGCGAAACGCAGGGGGTAAATTCTTACGTACGCAAACATCAACTTCCGGTTTTTCTATTTTAGCCAAAATCTTGTTATTATTCTTGTAGCCTTTAGATAGCTTATGTTTCAAATTTCAAGGCTCTGCGACTTTCCGAAGACGAGATATGAACGATTAAAATATTTATTATACGACACTCCTAATTTACAAACCCTTCCTTTAATTTGACACATCTATTAACTCATGACACTTGATAAATTCAGTAATTTTTGAAAAAAAAAACGAAATAAAGGAAGGTGGTGTAAATTAGTAGTGTCGCGATGACTTCAACTAAATGAAAATGTGAATGTCGTGTGGTGAACACACCAGTTGATTTTATATCTATTTACAAAATCTGTAGAGCCTGGCAACTTTTCAGAAAAAAGTCTGGGGAAATAAATTTAAGGACCTGGCAACACTGATTTATCGTATAATCTACTCTTATTAAACGAGAAAAAAATGTTTATATATATTTGTTTGTATATTTGTATCTTAGCTCTATTTTAAAAACGGTTCTACCGATTTTGATGAAACAAATTCTATTAACATGTTTTGAGGATGAGAAAGCGATCTGGCTAGGTCTGGACCTAGACAAATTTATTCTTAATTGATATTTTCTTAATTAAAGTAATTATTGATAGATGAAAATCTCAATAAAAAAGTTTGTTTACATTTTTTTCAATTATCTTTTATTTTTAATTGGTTTTTTAATTTTAAAACCCACTAATAGGTTATAGGAAATATTAATATATTATATTAAAATTAAGAATTTTTTGTTTGTTTTTAATTAACAGGTGTCTAAATCATAACAAAACAGGTGTGTTTACAAATAAAGTGGTTCAAGTGGATTTTTTTTATATAACTTGGAAACAAATCTTATTTAATTTTATGTTTTTATTTCAGATCCTATACGATTATTTTTTTATTATTATTTTCCTATTTATTTTTTATAATGTTTATCAATATGAACGAATGTGGGCAAATTGGTGTAGGAGGAAACAAATATACACATAATATGTAGACCATTAGAAAGCTAGAAATGCAAAAACTGGGTGCGAGGTGGGGTGGATGTGGGAGGTGCAGGAGGTGGGGTGCAGTTGTGGGGGATCCGGGGGTGGGGCGGAGTGGGAGACAGGTGTTTGGTTTCGGGAGGGGGGGAGTCAGGGGTTACCGTGCATCGCTCGGTGCCTCCAGGTACTTATTATAATATACATTAATTATTAGATTATAATTATATTATTAAAAATATTCTCAACAATATTTATTGATTATTTTAATTTATTGTCGTGAATAAATTTATTTAAAGGACAGAAAAATCGTTAAAATTTTCCATGGCTTTCGTTTTTATAATTTTTCGTGTTTTAATAATAAAAGAATAAATAACTTAAATATTGATGTTTTTTGAAATGTGAATGATAGTATGTCTAAATATAGGTTGATATCAACTCACAGTTATCTAACGATGCACTGGCTCGAAATTGTGGCCATCGAGAACGCAAGTTTGCACTTGGGGTGATGGAAGGGAGCACAAAACGAGGTGCCTTATTGGGGAGCAGGAGTTCCGAAGGGTCCAGGGTCAGGACCTTCACCGCAAAGGGCTGAAAAACAAACAAACAAGACAACCAATTCAATGGATATTGGGCAGAAATTAATTATAACAAGTGTTTTTTATTGACATTAACTGGAACTGTTGTATTACGTCATTACAATAGTCTCTAAAATCTATTATTTTTAACCCACCAATTTTTACTTTACCATACAGGCTATGGTCAAGTATTTTAATCGTGCGATAATGAATAAAGTGATTTTTTTGTTTCTTTTTTTCGAAATATCTCAAAAATGGCTGAAACTATTTTGATTAAAAAAATTGAGCGAACCATAGCATTTCGGTCTACAAAAAAGCCCTAATAAGCGAACATTGAAAAAATAATTTTTTCAAGATAATAATTGTTTTGTCAAAATGTCAGTCTGTGCGTTATCAAATTTTTGTGGACAAGCTAGCTCAAAAACAAGTCTGAATATCAAAACCAAATTTCACATGTAGTTTGGGGTCATTGAGATTAAGAGCTGATTGGATTTTGGTGCATATCTACCCAAAATTAAGGGGGGGGGGGGGAGTTAAAATTTAAAATTAGCATATTTTCAAACTAAAAAAACAAGAAAAATGAAATATACTATAAAATGAACCTATAATAACGAAATTATTATTTTTCTGGTGCCAAAATTAGGGTGAAGTGGGGATTAAAAAATAAAAATCTAGGCCTATGTACCAAACTCAACCAGAAGTGTATGGTAAAGTCACATATGGCTACATCAGAACGTATCAATTTTTTTTTTGTTTGTTCGGCGATTTCTCTTTACCATGTGGACTGATTTCGATGATTTTTTTGCATTGGGTTCAGAATAGTTTCCGATTTAAGTTTCCAATTTAAAAATTTCATTGGTATTGGACCTTTTTTGTTATGTATGTTCACTTGTTCACGCATAACTTCTGTGTTTATGAACCGATTTTAATGATTCTTTCTGCGTTTGGATCAGTATAGCTACAAGGTAGTCAAGATACCTAACTATTTATTTATTTATTTTGCCACATGGATCGATGTCGATGATTCTTTTTTATTAGAAAGGCGGTACATTAGGGGTGTTGCCATATTAATTTGGTCAAATTCTGATGATATGATCAATGTCAAAATAACGGAAATATACAATTATAAATTCTTATGAGAAAATAAATCATCGTAATTATAATAAATAAAATCTTTTATAAAAAAATCTTAAAACATTCATTTAAAACCCGCTAACGTTTCGAGATAATTTCTCTATTTATGAATTGTATTTTATTATCACTTTCGGATTTTGATTAACCAATCGACTTGATTGGGGAATAATGGAATTGAAATAATTATCGGAAAAGAGGTTTTTTTATCTAATTAGATTTTTCCTCTTATTAAAAACAAGGACTAAAGATGAATAAGGACACTCGATGGTGGAGAAGTAATCTCCGGAATCGAAGCAAAAATACAATGTATACATTAATTAATGTAAAATAATTGGTTTAATAAAATTTATAAAAAAAAAACTACACTTATGGTAGTTGGGTTTTCTTGGGATTTTTTTAGAAATTTATACAGATTATTATGTAAATACTTCTGCATCGGTCGATTGGTGGAAAAACGAAATTTATGAACAATATACGAGCCCCGTCCCATCTCAATTGGCCCACCAATATTTTTTCTTTTTAAACAATTTAAAACATTTTATTGTAACATTTAACCTAAAATTATTTCGTAATTGTTAAAAACAAGGAAAACATACAAAATACCACTGTGTGACGTCGCCTTTATTTTTTATTACGGCTTGAATTCTTCATCACTTTCGGATTCATTCTCCTGACGCTTTCTCTTATGAGATGCATGCAAAATATTATCTTCTTAACACACCATCTATATAGGTATATAAAATTAAGGTTTTGTCTGTACATTGCTCCAAATCACGCCAAATTTTGGTTGCACACGTTTCAAGCAAAGTTATGAACGAAAACACCCTCAACAAAATTCCTGCCTGCACATGTATGTATGTCTGTATGTTTCCGTGGTTTCCGCGAAAAGTTGCTCACGATTCAAGTAAAAACGGCTGAAGGGATTATTATGAAATTTCATATTTGTATCAGAGGTCTTCTAACTTACGTTTTTAGCTATATAACGTTTTGATATTTTGACTCCAAAATGGGGGTTTGGGGGAGCGCACGAATGAAAATTATCAAATAACTCCTAAACTATTAACTCTACGGCAAATTTTAATAAGAGCAAAGTTGTAGGGGATATGATTTCTGACAACTTTTGTTTAAAAGAATTCCCCCAAAACACCACCCAAAAAGGAAGGGAGGGTCAAAATATGAAAATTCTTGCTCTTTGACCAAACTCAACCAAATTTTGTATACATAATCTGTGGGTCACTAGAAGGCTAGAAATGCAAAAACTAACCACCCAAATGTGCTGAGTGGTGTTCGGGGGGTGTGGTGGGTGAGAGTGGGGTATGGGGGTGGGGTTCGTGGGTTGGGGTCCATGGGGCGTGCCACCTGGCAAGAGGATCGCCGAAGGCGGGCCTTGCAACTAGTTATTAACATTATTAAAAAGAGTAAAAATAAATATTTTATACCTTTTAGTGCATTTTATTTTATTTTTGAGTTCTTATTATTTTATTTATTTCATTTAATTTTTTGGAAATCGGTTTTTAAATATAAAAATTACTACACCAATTCAAAATAAATAAAATTCTTTCAGAGAGCTTTGAAGGTTTAAATGTTTTTATTAATCTAAGAATATCCATCTAAAATACTGTTTTTAAAGGGGGATTAGAGAAAAATCAATAACGCCGAGCATTTACTTGTCTACGTTATTAATGTCTAAAATCAACTGGTGTGGTCACCACACGACTTTCATATTAGCTTCTCAATTATTTGAAATCATCGTACCAATTTTTAACCGACTTCAAAAAAGGAGGAGGTTATCAATTCGACTGAATTTTTTTGTATCTATATTATTCGATTTCTTAGCCAATTGTAGACCGATTTCGATGATTTTTTTGCATTGGGTTCCCGATTAGTCCCGTTTTTTTTTCATTGCGACTGGACCTTTTTTGTTATGAATGTTCATTATGAATGTTTATAAAATTTTTTTTATAACATTAAATTTTAAAATTTAAGAAAATAAAATTGTATGTGTGCGGCGTCTCTGACCCCCCCCCCCCCCAAATCCAGAGGTTTGGATCCGCGCGCCTGGTCCCATATTAATTTGGTCAAGTTCTGGTCATGTGATCAATGACAAAATAACGGAAATCTCCAATTCTTATGTATAAATCTTTTATAAAAAAAAATAAAGTAATCTTAAAAAGTTCATTTAAAACCCGCTTCAAGATAATGTCTATATTGATGAATTGAATTTTATTATAAATTTCTGATTCAATCGCCCGACGCTTTCTCTTACGAGATGCATGCAAGGTATTATATTAAGTCACTATTAATAACATCACTAAAAAGAGAAAAATAAAAATAATTTTTATAAGAAAAAAAATAAAACCGACTTCAAAAAAATTAAATGTAACAAATAAAATAATAATAACTTAAAAATAAAATAAAATACACTAAAAGGTATAAAATAATTATCTTATTTAGTTACAACTAAACGACGAAATTGTTACATGAAATCACTTTTTGAAGTCGGTGCCAAACAAACTATACCTATAATCGAGCGTAGCCGCCAAACGTACTAAGTCAGATCCGTCGAGTGCGATTCATAAAATGTATATGTTTGGCACCGACTTCAAAAAGTAATTTCGTGTTAATATTTCGTCGTTTAGTTGTAACTAAATAAGATAATAATTATTTTATAAAAAAGTCTAAAAATGCAAAAACTAACCCTCCAAATTGGGGGGTGTCGGTTCACAAAATGAAAATCTAGGCTCTTTTACCAAATTCAACCAAATTTTGTATACATAATCAGTGGGCCCAGAATAATATAAAAATGCAAAAACTAACCACCTCCCCTACATGATTATAAACAATTTTACTAAATATTAAATATAAGTGAGAGACCAGGTTGTATGGTAAAGTCAAGTGGATGGCCACATCAGAACACGTAAGCTTATTTCACTTAAAAAAAAAGCAATTTTCAACCTATTTTACCATCCATAATAATATTTTTTTTATCCACTTTAAAAATGATGTGAAATTCGTAATGACCAAATATCTTATACGTATTATTTATAGATTGACCTCTAATTATACTCCTATTGGCTTACATGTCTTAAATACAATCCTGTAAAAACGTCTTCAAAATTAATGTCAAAACAAAAAATACCGAAATAATAAAATAAAAGTAAATTAATTTTCTAATTACATGAACCCTTCTTTGGTAGAACAAATAGCAAAAAGTCAATGTGATCATGAAATTTAGAAATTTGTATGAGAAAAAAAAGAACTTGAATTAGAATTCAAATGAATCTGGGAGAGGTTTACAAAACAAAGCATACCTAATTCATTTGTTAGATCGAAGAAAGAAAGAATTTGGCCTTGTACAATAAATCAATTTAATTTGTTTGTTTTGTTTGTTCCTTAAAATCCATTACTGCGCGGATTGTTTAAAGGAAACGCGGTCTTTCTGAAGGTTATTACAATATGGTACGTCGTAGGTGACATTTAACAGCCGGATTGTAAATTATAGGGTAAGGTGGTGCAAAAGTGCGCACTTTCGCGATTTCCTTCTGAGGAAATACCAGGTATACCAGTATGAAGTGAGCGTTTTTTTTTGTGAAAATGAAACACTAATTTTTAATAGGAAAATAAAAAAATTTTATTCAAAGTATTGACCATTGCTTTCTACACCTTTCTGGCAATTTGTGGATACCACGCCAATAGAAATGTTCGTCTTTTGAAGCAAACCAATTAGACACCCAATTTTCGACTTCTTCGTAGGAATTGAAATGCTGCTCAGCCAATGCGTGTCCCATCGATGAAAACAAATGGTAGTCGGAAGGGGCCAAGTCTGGTGAATACGGCGGGTGGGGTAGCAGCTCCCAGCCAAGTGCTTTGATTGTATCCTGAACCAGTTTTGCTTTGTGTGCAGGCGCATTGTCGTGTAACAAAATTACTTTGCCGTGTCTTCTGGCCCATTCTGGTCGTTTTTTGATCAATGCCTGGTTCAAATTGATCATTTGTTGTCTGTAGCGATTAGTATTAACAGTTTTACCAGGTTTTAGAAGCCCGTGATACACCGCACTTTTCTGATCCCACCAAACACAATGCTGAATCGATGCCGAATCAATCTGGTTTTGCAGTCGATGTTGATGGTTGTTCCGGATTAACCCATGATTTTTTCCGTTTAGGATTCTTAAAATAAATCTATTTTTCATCGCCAGTAATAATTCGATACAAAACTGATTTTCTTTCGTGTCTTTGAAGCAAAATTTCACAAGTGTTTTTTCGGTTTTCCATCTGCCCTTCGTTCAATTCATGTGGCACCCATTTTCCACACTTTTCGATCTTTCCCATAGCCTTTAAACGGTTAGAAATTGTTTGCTGTGCAACATTTAACATTGCTGCCATTTCCTTTTGACTCAAAGTATCATCTTCATCCAATATTGCTTGCAATTCGGCGTCTTCAAACTTTTTTGCTGGTCTTCCACGTTCTCCATTTCTCACATAAAAATCATTATCTCTGAACCGTTGAAACCATCTTTTGCATGTTGCTTCTGATAGAGCATGATCACCATATGCCTCGACAAGCATTCGATGCGACTCTGCAGCACTTTTCTTCAAATGAAAACAAAAATTTAATGCTTTCAGCAAATTATCACTTTTTGGTACAAAATTCGACATTTTTAACACGATGAAAAAATATGATGTTGTTTGTTCAATGACTTGATGTATATTAAATATGTTTAACAGAAGTCATACCAACCAAACAAAAAAATAAGGCTCGTTTACATTAAATGTTCCCTATCGACACATTTGTATCTTAACGCTCACTTCATACTGGTATACCTAGAAAATCAAGAGATTTCGGAGATGATATTATATGTGATTTATTATCTTAGGTTACATAGCTATTAAAACAATATAAAATAATTATTTTATAAGTAACGATTTGAGGACTATTTACAAAACAATCAACCTCCTAAATGCGCACTCTTGCACAACCTATGAGGATAAGAGTGCGCACTTAGGTGTGCAAGAGTGCTCAGTGAGGACAATAATCACAAATGTCACATTTGAAGTGACCATTACCTTTATAGGCTGAGCATTTCTCGTGGCACCAGTTTTTGCAAAAAATACACTCGATCCAATCTTCTTTATATAACTCTGAGCAACCTGGACATACCCATTCTTTTTTCTTTGGTACACTTTTTGGTTTAGATTTTTTTCTAGGATCGTTTGGTAAGGCGTTGGTATGTCAAATCTAAATTTGCGACCTCAAAAGTGTGGGGAACAACTTTTGGTGGCCGAAAAACATTGAAATTTTCGGACTTTATCCAGTTTTTCGTTTATAACTCGAAAACGGTCAATATTTTGTAAATAACCGTCCTATAGGAAATTAAAGAGGACAAAATCTCGCGTCTATTAAAAAAATCCAAAAGTAGTTCGATTTTTTATGGGGATCCAAAAAACAGCCCCCCGGATCACTTTTGAATATCCCAAAAACTCACACTTTTTTCGATTTTTTCCCAGTTTGAACATGAAGGAGCACTTTTTCGACAAAGACCACTCTACTTATACATTTTTAACACTAAACCTACCACGACTGGTCAAATGACCGTTTTTAAATTTTGTTTAAAATTTTCTAAACACCACGTTATTATACCACCATTAAACTTCATGACTTTTCTTAAAATATACATACAATTGTTTTTTTAATATTTACGACTTTTCCGATTATTTGATTTTTGAGAAAAATATGTAGTCCGTTTTAACTACCACGACCGGTCATTTGACCGGCTGAACGATTTATATGTTTTTTTAATAGAATACTCTCGAAAACTCAATTCTGAAATTATAAAATAGTTACAAATAAAAGATAATACGAAAGAAAAATTAAAATGTATTTATTTCGGTCTCTTTCATCGGCTTATCTAGTATTATGATTGAAATCTAGAAATGATTGCAGAGCCGACTTCAGTATAATCTTGTAACTTGAACAAACAGTTGCGGCATATTATATTTTATAAATTTAGTGTAATAAATTATTTTTTCAACGAACTACATATTTTTAGTATTTATTTCATAATTTCTGTGCCTATATCAGCCTAAATAATTATTATTTTCATTTTATATTAAGAGATATAAGTAATTTCAAAGACCGGTCATTTGACCGGTCACGGTAGGAATAGTTATACATGCAATGCTGGTTGGTTAAGTGTTAAACTAGATTAAATTTGCTACAATTCAAACAAAGTTAGTAACCCATGCCCGCAATGAGGTTGAAGTTTTGAAAAACTGTAATTTTTTGCAAAAAATCGCAGTTTTTACTTCATAAAATGAAAACCATTCAGCATAGAAACTTGATTTCTATTTCATTCTCTAGAAATTTTATTGACTTGAACGTGTTCTTGGACCACTTGTTTGATAAAACTCTTGGATTTATAGATATCCGGCATTTTCCATGACACGGATCATATCCTGTCCGGAAAATGTCGGATATCTATAAATCCAAGAGTTTTATCAAACAAGTGGTCCAAGAACACGTTCAAGTCAATAAAATTTCCTAGAGAATGAGATAGAACTCAAGTTTCTAAGATGAGTGGTTTTCAAATCTTGTATTTTTATTTTCTTATTAAATTGAAGGGTTGTTTTTGTCACAAATATAATAAAACAATAATTTCAATAACTATTTGATTTATTGAATTGATAAACTATACAGTTTCGGTCACCACTGTTTGACCATCCTCAGTAGTTATCTCGTTCAAGAACCGGAATTTGTCATTTCACATGAAACATTCATTCCCAAATCTTCAATACAGATACATCACATAATTCATTACAATCACATTGTATTTTTATAAAGTTGCATTTATCATTTATAGGTATATCAACTTATGCGGCCTCCATTATTACTGCCTTATTTAAATATGGCATCCAATGGTTAAAAAGTTCCCCACCTATAATTTGTCTCAATTACAATTATTTATTTATGTTTATTAATTTATAAAAACCACACATTTGATTGAATTAGAAATTGAAGGGCTTGCTGCAAAAGGAGGTAGCTCCATCCTATTGATGTTGGGAGACACTATTTTGTGCAAAAAAAAAGCTTTTGTTTGGTACAAGAAGGATGTAGCTCTAATCGTTATTTTCAGCGTTGCTCAACAGATGGAGCTGCCCGTCATTTTGAATTTTGTCGTCGTTTTGAATTTTTTAAACTTGTTTTTTTTTGGTTTTCCAAAACTGAAAAAATTTGAGCTACCTCCTTTTTGCAGCAAACCCTTCAATTGAGACCGTCCCGGGCGTCAAAAATTCTAGGTACGCTACTGATTAAATTAAAATATATGTATATGTGATGATAAATATTGAATAGTTTGTAGAAAAGAATGTCCAGACAAGATATATTTTCTTGTTTCATACTTTTCAGAGCGCGATTTTTCCATTGTCACCTTTTAGTTTATAAACTTGTTATTATTATTATTTTTTACTTTACCATACAGGGTATGGTCAAGTATTGTAATCGTGCATGAAAGAAGTGTTTTTTTCCTTCTTTTTTTCGAAATATCTCAAAAACGGCTGAAACTATTTTGATTAAAAAAATTGAGCGAAACCATGACATTTCGCTCTACAAAAAAGCTCTAATTAGTGAACATCGAAAAAATTATATTTTTCGAGATAATAGTTGTTTTGTCAAAATGTTGTTCGTTACCAAATTATTGTGGACGAGCTAGCTAAAAACTAGTGTGAATATCGAAACCAAATTTCACATGTAGTTTTGGTGCTTTGAGATTAAAAGCTGATTAGATTTTGGTGCATATCGACCCTAAATTAAGGGTGGTGGAGGGGGGGGTTAAAAATAAAAAATCTAGGCCATTTGAGCACTCTCAACCAAATTTTGGATACATAATCAGTGGACCCCCAGAAGTCTAAAAACTAACCTACTAAAATGGAGGAGGGGTGTAGAGGTCAAAAAATCAAAATATGGGCTCTTGTAGCAAACTCAACCAAATTTTGTATACTAGTACATAATCAGTGGGTCCCCAGGAGTCTAAAAATTGAAAAATTATTAAATATTAAATATAAGTGAGGGGCCAGGTTCTATGGTAAAATCAAGTGGATGGCCACATCAGAATACGACAGCTTATTTTATTTTACCATACAGAGTAAGGTCAAGTATTGTAATCATGCATGAAAAATGTGCTTTTTTCCTTCCTTTTTCGAAATATCTCAAAAACGGCTGAAACTATTTTGATTAAAAAAAATTGTGCGAAACCATGGCATTTCGGTCTACAAAAAAGCTCTAATAAGTTTGTTTTTTAGTCTCCAAGAGTACATCAGCAATCTGCTCTGGCGGGCAATAGGCTTCTTTACAGGTTTAATGAAAAATGACATGATTTTCAATGATTTTAATTATATTTCCATTGACTTATCATTAAGGTGGGGTTTATTGGTTTCAAGAAGGTTTGGCATGGTCACGTGAAGCGATGTTGTCGGTTGATTGCTCTGTATCTTTTTAATCTTGTTGGTGGTATTGTATT
Organism: Forficula auricularia; assembly: GCA_024734495.1. NCBI lineage: Eukaryota > Metazoa > Arthropoda > Insecta > Dermaptera > Forficulidae > Forficula > Forficula auricularia. The sequence goes on from JALMQS010000422.1 coordinate 77,133, forward strand.
TATTATGTCTTGAACGTACTCATTTGGGTGGTGAGTTAGTTTGTTTAGGTACTTGTGGCTGTGTTGTATTATTTCGTCTGTGACGGAAGTTATTTCTATGTCTTTTAGTATAGTCGTGTTTGGTACCCCTCTGGGGGGTTCTAATAAGTAAACATCGAAAAAATTATATTTTTCGAGATAATAATTGTTTTGTCAAAATGTCTGTTAGGGCCGGTTGTATGTCGCAAAGTAAATGCTTTTTACAACTAACAAAGGGTAGATGGTAAACTTTCAATGCCTGTTATCTGATTGGCCATCCAAGTCCCTCCATTTACCATCTACCCTTGTTTAGTGGTAAAAAGCATTTACTTTGCGACATACAACCGGCCCTTAGTCTGTTAGTCTGTGCGTTACCAAATTTTTATGGACCAGCTAGCTCAAAAACTAGTGGGAATACCAAAACCAAATTTCACACGTAATTTTGTTGTATTGAGATTAAGAGCTGATTAGATTTTGGTGCATATATGACCCAAAATTAAGAGGGGCGGAGGGGGTTTAAAAATTAAAATTATAATATTTTAAAACTAAAAAAACAAAATAAATTGAAATATACTATAAAAAGAACCTATAATAACGAAAATATCTTTTTTTCTGGTGAGAAAATTAGAGGAGGGGGGTCAAAAAATAAAAATGTGACCCAATTGAGCAAACTCAACCAAATTTTGTATACATAATCAGTGGGTCCCAGGAGTATAAAAATGCAAAAACTAACCCCCCCCCCCCTACATGATTATAAATAATTTTATTAAATATTAAATATAAGTGAGGGGCCAGGTTGTATGGTAAAGTAATAATCAGTGGCCCCCCGGAACACTAAAAATGCAAAAATAAACAGCCAAAATGGGGGAAGGGTCAAAAAATGAAAATCTAGGCCCTTGTACCAAACTCAACCAGATGTGTATGGTAAAGTCAAGTAGATGGCCACATCAGAACGTATCAATTTATTTATTTTTTTGTTAACAATATTATATTTCTGTTTATTATATTTTTAAATAGTTTCAACTTTCCAATAATTTTCTTATTTTCATTATTTTATTTTCATTCTGTTTAGCGTGCAACAGTTTAATTGATTATAATTTCGCGGCTATTGTAGTTTAGCGTCTTGAGAAACTTTAATTGAAGACATAAAATAGGTAGGTAAAATCTGCCCACTCGTAATAATGTTAATGAACCGCAAAAAGTACTTAATAGAAATATTTAATTAATTTCCCGTTTACGCCATGAATAGAAGGAAGTTAAAAAATTAATTAATTAAGAATCCGTTATAATAAAATAAGAAATCAACTGGTGTGTTCACCACACGACTTTCACATTTTCATTTATTTGAAGTCATTCCGACACTACTAATTTACACCGACTTCCTTTATTTCGTTTTATTTGATTTTCTCAAAAACGGCTTTAACGATTTTTTTAATAATTTTTATAAAAAAAAATAAAACCTACTTCAAAAAACTTAAATGCAACAAATAAAATAATTTTTTTTTACTTAGAGAAAGTGGTGTAGATTTGAGTTGAAACATGATATTAATTAATAAAGTAAAGGGTGTATAGTTTCACAGTGAATGAAATAAAACTCAAAGAGGTTTATACAAACTGAATATTTATGTATTTTTATATTAAAAAATAAAATGTTTTTTTTAAATTTTAATTTTATTGATGTTTTTCTTGTGTTATATTGGTATGTATGATTTGAATGTTATATTTTGTTATATTGGTACGTATGATTTAGATGTTAAAAATTGTGATCGTTCGTTCAATTATTATTAGTTTTAAGCTGTAAACTCCTGATGATGGACTAATAATCCGAAATATATTGAGTTTGTATAAACCTCTTTGAGTTTTATTTCATTCACTGTGAAACTACACCCTTACTTTATTAATTAAATAAAATAATAATAACTTAAAAATAAAATAAAAATACAAACTAAAATGAAGTCCACTAAAAGGATAAAATAATTATCTTATTTAGTTACAACTAAACGACGAAATATTAACATGAAATTACTTTTTGAAGTCGGTGCCAAACAAACTATACCTATAAGCGAGCGTACCCGCCAAACGTACTAAGTAAGATCCGTCAAGTGCGATTCATAAAATGAATATGTTTGGCACCGACTTCAAAAAGTAATTTCATGTTAATATTTCGTCGTTTAGTTGTAACTAAATAAGATAATTATTTTATACCTTTTAGTGTATTTTATTTTATTTGTTGCATTTAATTTTTTGAAGTCGGTTTTATTTATTTTTTATAAAAATTATTTTTCTTTTTTCTTTTTAGTGATGTTATTAATAGTGACTTAATATAATACCTTGTATGCATCTCGTAAGAGGGGCGAATGAATCAGAAAATGATAATAAAATTCAATTCATAAATATAGAAATTCTCTCGAAACGTTTGCGGGTTTTAAATGAATATTTTTAAGATTTTTTTTACATAAAAGATTTTATTTATTATAGTTTCGATTATTTTGTCATAAGAATTGGAGATTTACGTTATTTCGTCATTGATCATATCATCAGAACTTGACCAAATTAATATGGTACTACCCCTAATGTACCCTCTTTCCAATAAAAAAAGAATCATTAAAATCGGTTCATAAACAAAGAAGTTATGCCTGAACAAACATATAAAAAAAGGTCTAATACCAATGAACACAAAACAGAACCAATCGGAAACTAGACTGAACCCAATACAAAAAAAATCATTAAAATCGGTTCACAATTGGCGAAGATATGAGGTAACATAGACACAAAAAATTCAATCGAATTGAGAACTTCCTCCTTTTTTGAAGTCGGTTAAAAATTAGTGTATTTATCAAGTGTCAAGACAAAAAAACGAAAAATCTTTCATGTAAATGTCCACTTCCGGTCTTCCGATTTCAACGAAAATCTTGCTGTACTCCTTCTAGCCTATATCAATCTTCAGTTTCGAATTTCATGTCTCTGAGACTTATGGTTGCGAAACACAGGGGAGAGGTATACTCTTATCTACGTAAACATCAACTTCCGGTTCTTCTTTTTAGCCAAAATCTTATTATACGAAATAAATGAAGGGGGTGTGAATTAGTAGTGTCGCGATGACTTCAAAAAAATGAAAATGTGAAAGTCGTGTGGTGAACATACCAGTTGATTTTTTTGGGGTAAAATGAATATTTTTAGTTGTAAAGTTGTAAATTTAAAGATTGTATCTTATCTGATTTACGAGTTAAAATACTCTGACAGACGAAATTGTTATCACTCTTAGGCCGGTTGTATGTCGCAAAGTAAATGCTTTTTACCACTAACACAGGGTAGATGGTAAATGGAGGGATTGGGATGGCCAATCAGATGCCAGCGACTGACAGTGCCTTGTATCTGATTGGCCATCCCAGTCCCTCCATTTACCATCTACCTTGTGTTAGTGGTAAAAGCATTTACTTTGCGACATACAACCGGCCCTTAGTGTCAGTTGTATGTCGGTTGGTAAACTCTTTTAAACGTTGGCAAAAGATAAATGGCTGAGATGGCCAATCAGATGAAAGTGATTGGCAGGCACTATCACCTGATTGGCCATCCCATCCATTTATCCTTTGCCAACGTTTAAAAAGAGTTTACCAACCGACATACAACTGGCCCTAAGAGAGTCCTGTTATTACGTTTAAACAGAGATTCTAAGAAGCAAATATAGTATTCTCTCTCATTGAAAATTTGACTAAAGTATATACAAGTTGTCCCGAATCACAACGATAAACCGTCAACAGGAGATAGGCCTCTTTATGAAGGTCCAGACCTAAAAGTTTTTTGAATATAAGTCTCATGGTTTTCGAGTTATAACTATTTTTTTTAAAGTGGTGAAAATCTCTAACCGGCCCTAAATATCGAGATGCTGGGGCTACAAATTTACATATTTTATTATTCTAATTTTTGTTACGTCCTGCTATTGACCATAATTCAAAATAAAACCTTAAGTACTATACTTTTTTTGCATCGGGGTTCCTACGACCTTTGCCGCATCCCGCATTTCGCACGCCATACGTCTCTATCTTGGATGTCGTCTGGGCTTTTGGGCGATTGGTTTTTGCATTTTTATACTTCTGGTGTCCCACTGATTACGTATACAAAATTTGGTTGAGTTTGGTAAATGGCCAAGATTATGATTTTTTGACTCCCCCTCCCCCATTTTTGGGGGTTAGTTTTTGCATTTTTAGACTTATGGAGGTCCATAGATTATGTATACAAAATTTGGTTGAGATTTTCATTTTTTGACCCCCTTTCCCCCATTTTGGGGGGTTAGTTTTTTGCATTTTTAGACTTATGGGGGTCCACTGATTATGTATACAAAATTTGGTTGAGTTTGGTAAATGGCCAAGATTTTGATTTTTTGACTCACCCCTCCCCCCATTTTGGGGGTTAGTTTTTGCATTTTTAGACTTATGGGGTCCACAGATTATGTATACAAAATTTGGTTGAGATTTTCATTTTTTGACCCTCCTTCCCCCCATTTTAGGGGTTAGTTTTTTGCATTTTTAGACTTATGGGGGTCCACGGATTATGTATACAAAATTTGGTTGAGATTTTCATTTTTTGACCCCCTTTCCCCCATTTTGGGGGTTAGTTTTTTGCATTTTTAGACTTATGGGGGTCCACAGATTATGTATACAAAATTTGGTTGAGATTTTCATTTTTTGATCCCCCTTCTCCCCATTTTGGGGGTTAGTTTTTTGCATTTTTAGACGTATGGGGGTCCACTGATTATGTATACAAAATTTGGTTGAGTTTAGTAAATGGCCAAGATTTTGATTTTTTGACCGCCCCTCCCCCCATTTCGGGTGTTAGTTTTTGCATTTTTAGACTTATGGGGGTCCAGTGATTATGTATACAAAATTTGGTTGAGTTTGGTAAATGGCCAAGATTTTGATTTTTTGACCGCCCTCTCCTCGTTTTGGGGGGTTAGTTTTTGCATTTTTAGACTTATGGGGGTGCACTGATTATGTATACAAAATTTGGTTCAGTTTGCTCAAATGGCCTAGATTTTTAATTTTTAACCCCCCCCCCTCCACCCTCCATAATTTTGGGTAGATATGCACCAAAATCTAATCACCTCTTAATCTCAATAGACCAAAACTACGTGTAAAATTTGGTTTCGATATTCACTCTAGCTTGTGAGCTAGCTCGTCCACAAAATTTGGTAACGCACAGACTAACTAACAGACTAACAGACATTTTGACAAAACAATTATTATCTCGAAAAATATAATTTATTCGATGTTCACTTATTAGGGCTTTTTTGTAGAGCAAAATGCCCTGGTTTCGCTCAAATTTTTAAACAAAATAGTTTCAGCGGTTTTTGAGATATTTCGAAAAAAAGAAGGAAAAAAACACTTTTTTCATGCACGATTACAATACTTGACCATTCCCTGTATGATAAAGTAAACAATCACGATCGGCGTCGTCGCGTAAGCCGATTATAATAAGTATAGAATAGATATAAGGTGGATATCTGACAAGGGTTCTCTCACGTTAAAAATGTATTCCCTTATTCTAAAGTTATATTAGGTCAAATAAATTAGATGAACCAGGAAACAATCATTTTTTTGAAATTTTTTATTAATAACTTTACTTTAATTATTTAAAGATATATGTTCTAAGTTCAGAATGATAAATAAATCAATGAAACATAATTAGTGAAAATTCTTATTGATTGACAAAATAAACTACAATTTTTGTTTATACATAATTAAGTGTACAATGACTTAAAAGACGAGTTGATGATGACAGGTATATATTAAATTAGACAAGAAACGAGAGAGGGTTGAAAAAGAGTACTAGTAAGAATAATTAGTAGAAAAATATAATGAGGATAATCGGAAATTGAAGAGACAGTCCGGGAAAATAATTACCACTACCCTTTGCTGCTAGTTAAAATTTTCTTCGATCGAACCAGGTGGTGGGGGACGAGGTACTTATAGTAATTTAGTCATACGTCTTAATATTATCGCTATTTTAACTACATCTATACCGGGTGAGTTTTTTATCTTGAGACAATCTTATAATTCAAAAACAGTGCATTATATGGAAAAAGTTTCAAATAAAAATTCGTTTATATCAGAGGGGAAACTAAACTACGTAATTGTTTGTCGACATAGAACAAGCTTTCATGGGTATTTCAATGTCAAGTTCTGTTTTTTTAAATAGACCTTATATTTTTCTATACATCTACTTAATCTACAAAAAATACTGAACAACTTTCATAAGAACTATTTTTTTATACGACATCAAATAAAGAAAATACCTGAATCAATTAATCTCAAAAAATCTTAATAATTATTTTTAACAATTATTTAACTTAATTATCAAATAATAATGATTAAATAAATAATTATTAAATAAATAATTTAATAATTTTACGACACTGTTCTGAGACATTCCAGAATGTAATTGCAAGTCTTCTAGATGAATTCCAGTTCGAATTTCCTTATTTTGGCCTGTTCCAGTTTCTTCATAGCCTTTACATTCTTTTTTTATTAAACATATTTACTTTTTTCATTAAATTGAAGGGTTGGTTTTGTCACAAATATAATAAAACAATAATTTTAATAACTATTAGAATTATTTAATTGATAACTATACAGTTTCGGTCACCACTGGTCGACCATCCTCAGTAGTTCTAAAAATTGAAATGAAACATTTATTTACATTTTTTCTTTTTATAGAGAATTATATAATACAAAATTTAATTTTTTTTTTTTTTTTTTTTTTTATTTTTACAATAATTTGAAATCATACATACATCTCGTTCAAGAACCGGAATTTGTCATTTCACATGAAACATTCATTCTTAAATCTTCATTATAGATACATCACACAATTCATTACAATCACACACATATATATATATAGCAACAATTTATAAAAACGTTTATCACTGAACTAGAACTATTTTGAATTAATGATTATATTAAATATTATTTTAAATTTTATTTTTTTCTAATTATCTCATTGCATCGTCAATTATTATACAATTAAAAAACCCATTATAAATAATCCATTCTAGAAACACATTATAAGTTAAATTCATTCTTTATTTTTAATTTTTTATTAATGAAATATCAAAATACACATCTCCCTATTACATTTTTCTTATAAAATCAATACATGTTTAATCAACACACTAAATCAAATCAATATTCTCACAACAATGACACAATGAGACTATAACATTCTGATATGTTTTCCGAATCCATTTTGAAATTTACACAATTATCGATATCCTTCAATATATAAAGAGATTCTTTTATTTTTCTCTTGGTCCAATTTTTCTCATAATCTAGTATCTTTACTCCTTCAAAATCGAAAGTATGCTCGTTGTCAATAGCATGAATGGATAACGCGGAGACCAATTTATTTCCATTAATCGATGAAATATGTTCTTTAATTCTTTGTCTCAAATGTCTTGAAGTCTCACCTATATATTTGTGTGTTTTTTTATCTTTTTTACATGAATCACAGACCATCTCATAAACAACCCCCATTTTATCAAGTTTTTCAAGATGAGTCTTATTATTGAATATGTTCATGAGTGGCCTGCCAACACTGTGTACTAATTTTATGTCATTATTATTCAGAATTCTCAAGATTTTCGCAGATAAATCATGAATATATGGGATGGAGCCTTTAATAATTTTATCTTCTTTTTTAATCACTTCCGTTACTAATTTATTTTTTCTATATTTAGTTAGAACTTTATTGAAAAATTGTTTCGAATATCCATTGCTTTCACATTTCTTTTGCAAATCAATCAATCTTATGTCTCTGTAGCTCTCATCACATATTCTATCCAATCTACCTATTTCTCCATATATTAAACTAATCTTATGCTGAAGTGGCTGTATTGATTTAAAGTTCAACATTCTATTTGATTTTGAATCTTTCACATACAGGTCTGTCCTCAAACGTTCCTCAACTCTGACAATTTTAATATCCAAAAAACTGATGTTATTGTTTAATTCTTTTTCATATGTGAAGTCTAAATTATCATTGAAACTATTAAGCGCCTCTATACAAAGGTCTACGCTGTTCTTCTTAACAATAGCCAGGCTATCATCAACATATTGTATAAATAGTTTCAACTTCATTGGTTTTATTACATCAACATATATTTTATCCATCACTAAGTCCGCAATAATGGGACTGAGACATCCTCCTATTGGAACTCCTTTTAATTGTTTGTAAATGTTATTATCATGTCTGAAAAAACAATTGTCGAGACACAGACCTATAGCTTCAATGAACTGCTTTTCCGTCAGATATGTATATTTCTCAATTTCACTCCATCTTTCTTTCATGATCCTATAAACAAGATCAATCGGAATACTTGGAAATAGGTTTCGTACATCAAATGAAATCAAAGTCTCATCATGCTGTATCGTTATTTCTTGTATTATATCTACAACCATGTATGAGTTTTTTACTCTGACCTCACTTGAGATTATATTTTTTAAGATATTAGCAATGTATCTTTCCAAATTATTTTGTGGGCCATTAAGATTGGAGACTATTAATCTTAAGGGTCTCTCAGGTTTGTGAACTTTCACTAAACCATAACAACTACCTAGCGATGAATGAAAGGGCGAAATTTTAATCTTTTTTAATTCATCTTTTCCAATATTATCACTTTTGTGAGCCTCTACTGCAAATTTATTTATACATTTCTCAACTTTTGAAGTTGGATCTTTTTTCACTACTTTATATGTATTTTCATCCGATAAAATATTATTCATTTTCTCATCATATTCTGATTTATTCATGACGATACTAATGTTCGACTTATCACTTTGTAAAAATATAATTTTTCTTTTGTTTATTTTCTTGAATTCAAATGTCTTCATTGCAGCTTTTATAAGATAATCATTTTTAATATTTTTTTTATTTTTAATTTTATATAAATAATTCTGTATAATATTATTTAGTTTATTTCTAATTATCTTTTTTCTTTACTAGGCTTGTTACTATATTTTAATTGACATTCAATTTCTGATATTAGATTGATAATGTCTTTTTCTTTGTTTTTATTTAAATTAAGTGAAAATTTTGGACCCAATCTTAATATTAATTTTATTTCTTCTGGAATCTCAATATCTGATAAGTTGATCAAATAATCATCCATTAAATGTTTCATTTCAATTTTTAGAACTACTGAGGATGGTCGACCAGTGGTGACCGAAACTGTATAGTTATCAATTAAATAATTCTAATAGTTATTAAAATTATTGTTTTATTATATTTGTGACAAAACCAACCCTTCAATTTAATGAAAAATTTAAATCAAGTCACTTAAGTTCTGGAAGAAATTTAATAAACATATTTACAACACAATAAAATGAAGCTTGTGAGGGAATACAGCCCCATAACATTTCTTCCACATTCACCGCATAAATTAAGACTATTTCAATTCTTTTTTCACTTATAATTACACGAGAGCTTTTTTTGCCCAAGTAAACTTGACATTTTAATGAGAATTTTGTTGCCTGGCAATTAAACGAAAAAAACTACCTGTGAAAAAATTACGAGTCCGTGATTAAATGAAGATAAGAACAAAGTTTTAAACTGTTTTTTTATTTGTCCATGGCATGCTTGACTACGAAACTTAAAAAAAAATTGAAAACTCAATTACCTATTTTGTTTCTTTAATAAATTAGTTAATAAAATATTCTTTAAGCAATAACTGTTAAACGAATGGAGATATCGACATGCGGTTTGAACATATTTTGTTGCAAATTTGATCTACTTTCTGAATCTAATAAAATAATTATACGGTTCCATTTAAGATTTCGGAGCAAAATTAATAAAACGTTTAACTTTATAAAACACGCCCCTTAGCGAGGGCGGCAAGAACTAGAATGGCATGGATGTTTTTTTATTTTATTCACCAAACCTTCCTTTCTTGAACCAGACCTTGTTAACAAATTTCCGTTAAGTCAAACTTAAGTTATAGACACTAGAGTCCATAAAAGTTTAGCATCCCCTCCCGCCTTTATTTTACGTCCTACAATAAAAAGTCATTTATCAAAAAGATGGACTATTATGGTGGCATTAACGTGAGAGTATTCATTTCTAAACTTATATTGGAAAATTTTCGAGAAAATTGCATTTTTTATACGATCGAAGCTATTTAGCCACCTAGCGGTGGACGTATGAACTTAAAAAATATTTCCAGCAATTTTTCTTGGCCGATTTCCTCTGAAGGATTTTTTTCCCAAACTTCTACGATTATTAGTTCCTGAGATACGGTACCTCGTCACCCTTATTGAATCAACTCGGTACAATGTACATGCTTCAAACAAAGTTATGAAAAGAAAACCTCCTCAACAAAATTCGGTCTATCTGTCTGTTTGTCGGCGCAAATTTCACTCCCAATTTGCATAAAAACGGCTAAAGATATTTTTATGAATTTCCGTATTTCAAATGATATTTTAACATATATTTATATACAATTTTAACCTTGTTTTAATCACAACATTCAATAACATTTTCTCTAATATTTGTTTTTAATTATTATATCGAATTTGGGAATTAACTTAAGTCAGTCACTTTTGTAAATATTTCATATACACTGTGGTGCAAAAAAATGAAAAACTTTTCAGACTTGGGTGTGCAAAAGAGAGGCCTGTCGCTGGTCCATGTTGACATCAACCCTAATTCCCGGAGACGTCTTCTGCTAGTCCACAACACTTAGGTTGACTTGTCGAGTTTGTAGAAGGCGCTGTTGAATTTGAGCTGGTGTACAATGCCTCAAGTACCTGTATGAATAGTATGAATTGGTCATCTCTCTCATTTGAAGCTCTAATTCGATTCTAAGATCCCTGTCTCCTGGCTGGCATAAGAGTTTGTTTCTCTATAGTCTAAATCAGGGTTCCGCAAAGTGTGAGCCGCGGCACACTGGTGTACCGTGGTCATTAGTTGGTGTGCCACGGAGAAATATCAAGTTTTGTGAAGATAATGCACCTAGACATAGCTGAGAGTTATGCGAGCAGCCTTATCAACGATTGCTCCAAATGTTGATCGTCTATGCTCAAATAAGCAGTCTCACATTTTACATTAAACATCTTTTCACATTATATTGATTTTAATAATAAATAAATATTAAAGAGAAAGAGATTAGAGGCTTTCGAAATGTGGTGCTACAGAAGAATGATGAATATCAAATGGATGGATAAAATTACAAATGAAGAAGTTCTTGGAAGAATCGGAGAAAGAAGAACCTTGTGGAAGAGTCTGAAGAAGAGAAGAGGTCAGATGATGGGGCACACACTGAGACATGGGGGACTGCTTAGGGATATCTTGGAGGGGGAGCTGGGAAAGAAAAGGGAAGGGGAAGACCCAGATTTAGAATATTTCAACCAAATAATTGGGGATATGGGATGCCAGACATTTAGAGAGGTCAAACAGCTGGCGGGGGACAGAGTCGAGTGGAGACGGATTGTTGCATCAAACCAGTCTTAGGACTGTATACTCAATGATGATGAAATATTAAATAAACATTGGTTTTTCTTTGGTGTACCTCTAAAATTTCTTGATTTGGTAGGTGTACCTTGAACACAAAAAGTTTGCGGAACACTGGTCTATATCGTTTTACAGTTCTGTGGATACTTCCAACCGATACTTAAAAGAGTCGTTGAGCGACATGCCGATACGATCTTCCATCATTTATTAGAGAGAGCTACAGCTTAAGCTACTTCCTCGGTCTTTAAAGGCATTATTATGCTTCGACACTATTTCAAATTAAATTCAATTAATAGATGCTGAGATATTCAAATCGAACTGATAAACATTAAAATATTCAATTTAATTCGATATTAGACGATAATCATTTAATACAATTCAATAAAGGGATCAGATTTCAAAACTGGAAATATAAGCTAGTTTAAATAAAATTAATTTTAAAAGGTTTAAAATAAAGTAATACATTGTTTTCACTCTAAAAATTTTTAAAAATATTTGTACAATCACAAAATGTATTCAAAGTTTAAATAAAATATGTTTTTTCTGAAAATTAGTGTTCCACTTTTTTGCCCCACAGTGTATCTACTTGCTTCAGATTAGTAAGTAGTTATATAAGAAAAAAAAATTGTGTTTGTTGTAGATGGATTACCTGTTTTCGTTCAAATTCTTGGCTTGTTGGAGATGTTCCTTTTGTCAATGGCGATGAGGGGGAAGGCGGAAGAGGATTAAGTCTCCGAGCATGTGGAGGAGTTCTCGGTCCAGATTCCCAATCTTGATTCTGTAGATATTCCAGACTAGAACACAAGATAATGAATGATAAAATAATATATAACCATATATATACCGGATGAGTTTTTTTATCTTGAGACAGTCTTATAACTCAAAAACAGTACATTATATGAAAAAAGTTTCAAATAAAAGTTTATTTATATCGAGAGGGAAACTAAACTAAGCTATCGTTTCTCGGTGTAGAACAAGCTTTCAAGGATATTTTAATGTCAAGTTCTGTTTTTTAAATAGAAACCTAAATATTTTCTTTTCATATTCATAATCTACAAGAAAAACTGAGCAACTTTCCATAAGAACTATTTTATATCCGACATCAAATAAACGAAATATTAAATCAATTATTAGATTTAAAAAAATCCTAATAATTATTTTTAACAATTATTCAACTTAATACTATATATATTTGTCTAGATTAATTTGTAACAACGCTTAGAGAAATTTCTCTAAAAAAATTACCGTCTTGCCTAGAATCGAACCGACGAACTCTTGAACTAAGGGTATTAGCTCTACCCATTACACCATTGAAACATTAATAATTATATTTTGATTTCTGTTACTAAAACTATATATTTTTGATTTAGACTGTGTAGAGAAAATATTGTATTCATTTGAGCTCGAATGAAAATGAAAAAAACACCAATAGATTTTAAATTAAGAAACATTAAATATATATTAATTAGCGAGGCAAATTTTAAATATAAATATCAGCTCGGATTTTAAACTGATGGCTCCAATCGATTTTCATTAACCAGGCAAATTTGAAATATAATTCTAATAGATTAAAAATTCAGTTTATTGGACAAAGTTTTTTTATTGAAGTTCTTCTTCAATTTTTGTACAACGTTTCGTCTCTCTCGAGACTTTTTCAAGTACTGCAAACAAGACTTGAAAAAGTCTCGAGAGAGACGAAACGTTGTACAAAAATTGAAGAAGAACTTCAATAAAAAAACTTTGTCCAATAAACTGAATTTTTAATCTACTAATTATAATGGACATTAATCAACATAATTTATAATTGTAATTTTGAAATGAAAGACTCCAATTCATTTTAAATTAAGAAACATTAAATATATTTTTGGTAATTAATTAAATTAATTGAACCGCGTAGATTTGAATAATTTCCATGATTCAGCCTGCGAATTTTTTGCAGTTCTTAAATCATTTCATTATTTTTGTTTTGAAAAGGAAAAATGAAATTTAAATTTAAATATATTCATAATTATTCCTCCCCCCCCCCCCCCCCCCGCCACTCAAAAGTTAAAGAGGCGAAACTTTTAAGAGACGATGTATTTTCGGTAGTTTACGGGTATACATTTGGAGTGTGGTTTTTTAAGAGGAATAAAATTTTTGGACCGAGACGCTGCTCGCCAGGGGACCAGCCCGGAGGGCCGAGCTTCGAGGCGTGCCGAAGGCACGAACAAAAAGCTCGTTATTAAATAATAATGATCAAATTTTTAATTATTAAATAAACAATTTAATAATAATTAATAATTTAATAATTTTTCAAAACTGTTCTGTGACATTCCAAGTCTTATGGATGAATTTCAGCTCCAATTTCGTTATTTTGTTTTGCATTTTTAGACTCATGGGGGCCCACTGATTATATATACAAAATTTGGTTTAGTTTCGTACAAGAGCCTTTATTTTCATTTTTTGACCATATACCCGCCTCCCATTTTGGGCGGTTAATTTTTGCCTTTTTAGACTTCTGGGGACCCACTGATTATGTATACAAAATTTGGTTGAGTTTGCTCAAATGGCCTAGATTTTTAATTTTTTACCTCCCTCCACCCCCCTTTAATTTTAGGTCGATATGCACCAAAATCTAATCAGCTCTTAATCTCAATGGACCAAAACTACGTGTGAAATTTGGTTTCGATATTCACACTAGTTTTTGAGCTAGATCGTCCACAAAAATTTGGTGACGCACAGACTAACAAACAGACTAACAGACATTTTGACAAAACAATTATTATCTCGAAAAATATAATTTTTTGGATGTTCACTTATTAGGGCTTTTTTGTAGAGCGAAATGCCATGGTTTCGCTTAATTTTTTTAATCAAAATAGTTTCAACCGTTTTTGAGATATTTCGAAAAAAAGAAGGAAAAAAATCACTTTTTTCATGCACGATTACAATACTTGATCATACCCTGAATGGTAAAGTAAAAAGGCGCCGTGTCTCGGAAAAGTTTGGGAAGCCCTGAAATAAAGGATTTATTTAGTCCCATAAAATAAATAAATAGAATAATTTTAGTCAATTAACATTATTGTTAAGGCCTGCTTTCACTATGTCTTAAAATTTGTTTACTAAATTGCTTATCTTCTCCTTTTCAAATATTCGCGCCAGTGTGAACAGAGGAACTATATCTCTTTGACTCCTGCGTTAGCAAACTTGTTTTGAGACTACTTTCCCACCAATTTTGAGCCCAGTTTGCAAAGAAAATTCATATTCTCTCTGTCTTTTTGGTTTAGTAAGTTGAGAGGTAAACATATACTTTTTTATGGTTAGAAAGAAACTTATTTTTCTTCAATTATTATACTCATATAAAAGATTTGATATTGTTAAATATACCGCGTTAGAATCAATTTGGTTGAGCTCTAAAATTCCGATATATATTAAAATTTCAAATAATATTTTTCACCTTAGCAATTGATTACAATTTTAGGTAATCCTGCTATAATCTTTTTACCTCTTATCTCACAACTAAAGGGCCTAATTTTAATAATCTTTGAGCTTTTGGCATAGGCAAAACATTGAACTTTTTCATATAATCTAATTTAAGGTTTATTTTCACGCGTTTTTTGGTTCCCTTAAGTAACCTCAAATTACAGGTTTATATTGATTATTGGATTTGCACTGCGGTTTCTTATTTAGAATTTAAAAAGTATTTTATTTGTTTTAATTAGTTTTGAAATAATAAAGTTTCCTTAAGAAACATTATTATCTTAAAACCTAAAGATTTTTTATATGTTGATATATATAAACATTTGTTCTTTTGAAAATCATTCTTTGTAGGTATTCACCTTATTTAATTTTCACATATCTAAACACTGCTTTTAATTATCATTTATTTTTGTAATAAAATTATTTCTTTTATTTATATAAAATTAAAATTCCTAAGTTAATTTTGAACTTAGGTCAAATACACAACTTTCTGTTTTTATATTATTCCTTAATTCCAATTCAAACTATTTTCAGATAAAACAAAACCAGCTCGGTTATTATATATATAGAAATATATATTATAATAATCCTCGAACCTTCTTTCTTCGGATCAAACTGAATAGAAGGATTAATCATTATTTTAATATCTTCTTTCAGATCTGTTGTTAATTATTCTTTTAAGGATTTTTAACTGGCGACCACCTTTGAGAATCAATCACGGTCTAGTATTCTCAACATTATTATAAATTCAAATTAAATTCACTAAATTCATTTTCGGGTGTTTTTACCTTATTCAGGCGTTAACAATTATTTCTTTGAAATGAAAGTTTTTGCCGAGAGTAGCAGAATTTTTATATATTGAAGGAGACAATAAAAGAGTGTGTCTTCTGCTGGAATTATAAATTTTATTTATTTATAACGAGACTATAGTTTCGAGGGCTTTGCCCTCTTCATCAGTCTATTACAATGGATCTACAGGAATTAATTTATGAATGAAAGGTTAAAATCTTTCTTGTGGCTAGGTTAAGAAATTATACAGGGTGGGCAAGTTAAGAATTGAAATTTATACTTGTTTTATTATTTTGGCTGTAGGTGGCGTTCGTGAAGTTTACATTTTAGCGGCTATTTTTAATATAAAGCTTTCGGGAATTTCTATTTTCCGATTTAAGAATTTTTTTGGTGAATTATTGTATGATTTTAAAATTTCTAACGATTCATAATAGACTGATGAAGAGGGTAAAGCCCTCGAAACTATAGTTTCGTTATAAATAAATAAAATTTATAATTCCAGCAGAAGACCCACTCTTTTATTGTCTCCTTCAATTATTTCTTTACTATATGTAGGTTTGAAATCTTATTATAGAAATTT
The DNA here is from genome assembly GCA_024734495.1 of Forficula auricularia. Lineage (NCBI taxonomy): Eukaryota > Metazoa > Arthropoda > Insecta > Dermaptera > Forficulidae > Forficula > Forficula auricularia. Next base: position 93,478 of record JALMQS010000422.1, read on the forward strand.
TTAATTACGCTCATCTGCAACGCAGATGTAATGGTCAAGTGATTTCTACCCCGTCAAACGAACCCTTGTAAAAGACGTCTTCCGCCCTTTGTCAAGTACGCCATGGACCCAAGTCTCTGAGATTATATGACGAGAGGAAATACATCATAAATTCAAGAGTATGATGACAAGTCTGTGAATTCTCCAAATATTGTTATTAACGAATATATGGAATTTTCCATCTATGTCACGTGATATTTCTCCCACCCTTAAATAAATAATGTCAAAGCCTTGGCACTTGCAAATCAGACTTGCAATCAGACAACGAACAGACGAGCGTTCAGATTCAAACGAGACACGATAGATTCAACCCCTCAGCTTAAACGAATAACGAAGTCTCTCAAACGATTACTATATTACGCCTTTTTACTATTAACGCCCTTCAAGTGAAAGTTGTTATTTAAACCTGAATATAGAATATTATACCTGTTAATAAATATTTTATCTTAAATGAACAGCTTTTATTTGATAAACCCCTAGAACAAATAACCGCAACAACCCAAAGTGAACCCACACGACCGGGATAAGTGTAGAATACAAATCCCACATATATATAAAAAAATGTTTCAATTTTCAGCAGGTTCTAGGATACTTCTGAAGATGGTTCTACCAGAGGTGACCGAAACTGTTTAATAAATCTATCAAATAAATAATGTTAATTGATTAAAATTACTCTATTTATTTATTTTATGTGACTAAATAAACCCTTTAATTTATCAAATTAAATTCTACAAATTACTTTAAGTTTTAATAGAATTTTAAAGAGAAAATAATATTATAAGAATTAGAATTAGAAATGTTATATTGTAATGGAATGTTTTCTTAAATTTTAAGAATTTTTTTATTCTTTATTTAATCAATTGGAAGATCAATATTTAATTAATGTAATGTGGTTTTTCTTCAATAAGTTTTCTAGCTCAGCATTGAAAGTAAAATTATCATAGGAAATTTGAGCTCGCTTTCGAAAAAATATGTAAGATAACCAATTCAAGTGTGTCATTTGAGAAATTCATTTAAATTACAACAAGATTTTGAAAAATAAAATTTTTAATATGAGGTCTTGGGCGCGAATTTTTACTTTATCCAATGCGAAGCATGGGTAAAGTATTGTAATCGCTCTCGCGCCAAGCGGGACTTCAAAGGGTCCTCAGGTAAAGACTACGGAACCCATGGACTCAATTAAGGTCACAAATTGTAGTATTCAATTAGGTTGAATTTTAGCACGTGACGATTTTGCCAAAAATTACCAGGGATCTCGTCGAGAGGCCAAAAAGTGCCATTTTTTTTGGAAGTGCGTGGGGATGGATGTATGGATGTATGTATGTATGTTATCGTTTTTTTCGTCCACGATTTTTTCCACACCTTTGCACCGATTGAAATGAAATTGAAAACCTACCATTAGTTTAACAAAATGAAGCGCTGATTAGTTTTTGGTACATATCGGCCCACAAACATTAGTACTTTATTTCAGTACTTTTTTAGTTTTTTCTAAATATCTTGAAAATGACTTAACCAATTTTGATGAAATTTAAAATCCTAATTAAGTACCTTGGGGACAACAAAAAAGGTTAAATAAAGTTTTTAGTAAAAGTATATTTTAAAGTACTTTACTCTAGAGTAAGATTGTACTTTTTTTTAAATTCCTTATTTTACCAAAATTTAAAAAAAAAACTTTAAAATTTATTCATTTGATCGGTAATATAGCTCATTTAAACTTGTTTAAGTAAGAATGGTTAGGCTTCTCGCTGTGAAATGATAAAAATTTGGGAGGAAATTTTATAAGTAACCATAGCAACTGCGTTGTTTTTTTATCCGTTACCTTTGCTGAAGACATGGAGGTATCGAGTTAAAATCAAAAATAGTGATTGATTCTGATCTAATACTTGAGGAATAACCATTCTATATTGGATTTTTGACGTTTCGGTTTTTATTGGTAACCATTGCTGAAGACATGGAGGTATAGAGTTAAAATCAAAAATAGTGATTGATTCTGATCTAATACTTGAGGAATAACCATTCTATATTGGATTTTTGACGTTTCGGTTTTTATTGGTAACCATTGCTGAAGACATGGAGGAATCGAGTTAAAATCAAAAATAGTGATCGATTCTCATCTAATACTTGAGGAATAACAATTCTACATTAGGTTTTTTGACGTTTTGATTATTATTGGTAACCATTGCTGAAGACATGGAGGAAACGGCTTAAAATCAAAAATAACGATCGATTCTTATCTAATACGAGCGGAATAACCTTTTATTATGCAGTCCATTTTTGATGTTTTTTTTTTTTTTTTTTTAATGATAATGATGAGAGAAGGAGTTACACCAAAAAGGTGCAACCCCTAAAGGCCTCGGTTGGCCCCTCCATCGTGAAAAGAAGAAGAAAGAATTTTATGGGTTGGGCGGAGGTCGAAGGTATCTGTGGATACGGGTCTTAAATAGCTTAAGGTTATAAGTCGCGGGAAAGATGGTGGCAGGGAGCGAGTTCCAGTCTCTGGAGGTCATAGGAATAAAAGAGTTGGCGAAAGCGCTTGTTCGACTTTTATCCAATTTGACAGCGAAGGGGTGCTGAGCGTTAGAAAACCGCGTGTTTCTCGTAAAGAGGGCATTAGGGGGATAAGAGATTTCAGCTCGACTGAACAGACACCGTGATAGTATCTGTAGTACAGGGAAAGGGCAGAAACGGTTCTTCGGTGAGCCAGGGAGTCGAGTGAGTTGGTTAGAGCCGGGTCTCCTATTAGTTTAATTGCTCGCTTCTGAATTGCATCCAGTGTAGCAAGAGAATGCTTGGATGCACCCCTCCACAGATGAGAGCCATATTCGAGACAGGGACGAATTTGAGCCTTATACAGCATAAGAAGTTGACTGGGAGTATAACAGCGTCTAGACCTAAATAGGAGACCAAGCTTGCGCGCTGCAGCTTTAGCAGTGGTTGAGATATGGTCATTCCATGAAAGGTCAGACCCTAGAGTTACGCCTAGCATTGAAATTTTATCCCTGAATTCTAGTGAGTTTGAGTCGAATGATATGTTTGGGAGGTTTCTGTCGACGCGCCTAGAAATAAGGCAACACTGAGTTTTCCCTGCATTGAAGTTAACTAAGTTTTGGGATCCCCAGTTTTTAAGTTTGCACAAGTCTAAATTAATTGAAGAGGCAATGTCTGCACGGTTTTTATGCGATGCAGGGGCGTTATGTAGGGTGCTGTCATCTGCGTAACAATGTACCGGATTGGAGGGCAAGTTTAGAAGGTCGTTGATATAGATAAGAAAAAGCGTAGGGGAGATAACCGATCCCTGAGGAACTCCAGCGTTGGTGTGGAAGGGGGAAGATGATATTCCATCGATGACAACCTTAATACTACGGTCTGAAAGAAAACTTTCGAGCAACTTACAGAGTTTCGGTGCAAGGCCGACGGAGGTCAATTTGGCAAGAAGATTTTTGTGCCAGACCATATCGAAGGCTTTTGAAATGTCTAAAGCTACCGCGAGGGTTTCATTCCCGGCCTCCAGGGTTTTGTTCCAGATATGAGTTACATATGCTAGGATGTCACCAGTCGACCGGAATTTCCTGAAGCCGTATTGCCTATCGTGGATAAATTTATTTGACTCTAAGTGTCGTAGAACTTGCTCGTTGATGGCCTTTTCCATGATTTTGGATAAGACAGAAGTGATTGCTATGGGTCGATAGTTTTTTATGTTGGAAGAATCGCCTTTTTTCTTAATTGGTTGGATTCTGGCTAGTTTCAGAGCTTCAGGAAATATTCCAGAGTTATAGGAGAGATTGTATAATTTGGATAGTATAGGAGCAAGTTCAGGGGCGCACTTTTTAATGAGAATGGCAGGGATATCGTCGGGGCCAGCAGAAGAGTTTTTCTTTAGATTCCGGATGATCTTTAGAATTGCTGGTATCCTGAAAACAGTATCTGACATTATATTAGTACTGGGGGGGGTATGTGGGTGGTTCAAGCCCTTTGTCGTCCAGGTTTGAGTTGGACGCGAAATATGAGGCAAAAGCTTCGGCTTTGTCGGAGGCGTCATTGTGCTATCGAGTTGTCGGAGAGATTGACTATTAATGCGTAACCTTCTACTGATAACATGGAAGAATCGACTTAAAATCAAAAAGACTAAATTATTTTTTGGTAAACAACTCAAGCTTGAGCAATGGTTACCAATAATAACCGAAACGTCAAAATTCAATGTAGAATGGTTATTCCTCGACTATTAAATGAGAATCGATCATTATTTTTTACTTAAAGTCAACATGAACTGCAAATAGCAAATGATATCTGATTAATAATAAAGGAATAAACATATTAATATTTGAAATGAATTTTGATAAAGTTTAGCAACGATCCGTTGCAGTTTATTTTAAGTAGAAAATAATCTCTTAAATCTATGAATAATGAAGTTTTAATATCATGATAAACACTTATTGTCATTGTTGTGACTTTTTCAATTGAATAATTATTTATTTAATAATTAATTATTTAATAATTAAGTTAAATATAATTGTTAAGAATAATTATTAGGATTTTTTTGAGATCTAATAATTGATTTAATATTTTGTTTATTTGATGTGGTTTAAAAAATATGTGTGATCCCCATCCACATAGGCTCACGGGGGAAGTGAAATTTATTTACCCGTTAGGTATATAAAAATAACATCTACGGCTAAATAATTTATATTTCCTAATTTCAATAAATTTTATTTAACATTAACTATTTGTGAGTTTTAAAATAATAATTTAAATTTCTAAAAAAATCAAACAGATACGTCGCTAAAGAAGTTTCACTTCAGTAATTCGAATGAAAGTTGTTCAGTTTTTTATGTAGATTTATCATAGGTAAAAAATAGAACTTGACCTTGAAAGCTTGTTCTAGGTCGACAAATAATAGCGTATTTTTGTATCACCTTGATATGAGAAACAACTTTAATTTGACACTTTTTTCCATATTGTACGGTTTCCGGCAAACACTTGTACCACTTGTTAAAACACTTAGATTTATAGATATCCAGCATTTTCCATAATAGAAAATGATCTATTTTTTCAAGAAATCACAGTTTTTCCTTCATAAAATGAAAACTACTCATCCTAGAAACTTGATTCCTATCTCATCCTGTAGGAAATTTTATTGATTTGAACGTTTACTTGGACTACTTGTTTGATAAAAATCTTAGATTTATAGATATCCAACATTTTCCATGACACTTCTGAGTATTCGGATCATATCCTGTCATGGAAAATGCTAGATATCTTTACATCTTAACAAAAAAGTGATACAAGTAAACTTTCAAGTCAACAAAGAGAATGAGATAGGAATCAAGTTTCTAGGATGACTGGTTTTCATTTTTATGAAGGAAAAACTGCGATTTTTTGCAAAAAATTGCAGTTTTTTTCAAAACTTCAACCTCATAGGGCACGGATTACCATTTATTCAATTAAGATGAAACTTTGTTTGAATTGTAGAAAATGTTAATTTAGTTTAAAAATGTATAGAGTGGTCTTTGTCGAAAACGTGCTCGTTCATGGTCAAAATGGGAAAATATCGAAAAAAAGTGCGAGTTTTTGGGTGATCCGAGGGGGGGGGGGGGGGTCGAAAACTTGGATTGACGCCCAAACGGTTGGTCGGAGAAAAAATCTAAATTATAAAATTTGTAGGAAATTTTGAATAGAAAGGTTATTTATGAAAAGTTGATAGTTTTCAAGTTATAAGCAAAAAACCGTCAAAAAATTGAAATTTTCAACTTTTTTTTTGCATTTTCTAGAATGTTTCGTCCTTAATTTTGGGTCGATATGCACCAAAATCTAATAAGCTCTTAATATCAATGGACCAAAACTACGTGTGAAATTTGGTTTTGATATTCATACTAGTTTTTGAGCTAGCTCCGCCACTAAAAAGTTGCTAACGCACAGAATAACAACCAGACAACCAGACTAACAGACATTTTGACAAAACAATTATTATCTCGAAAAATATAATTTTTTCGATGTTCACTTGTTAGGGCTTTTTTTGTAGAGCGAAATGCCATGGTTTCGCTCAATTTTTTTAATCAAAATAGTTTCAGCCGTTTTTGAGATATTTCAAAAAAAAAAAAACACTTTTTTCATGCACGATTACAATACTTGACCATACCCTGTATGGTAAAGCAAAAATTGGCCCATTTAGTCAAGATTTCAAAACTTTGTATTTACTTCTTTAGAAAAAAAACATTGTAATTTTTTTGGCAAAATTACCTAATTTAAAAACATATTTTGATAGTGTTTTTTTTATTTAATATGTTAATCAATTATGTCGCATCTTAAGTGAACTAATCTATGGCTATTAATGACATTATTATTAGCTATTATGGTTGTGATACCTATAGGACACCCTGTATATATCCAAAACTTGCGTTCAAAGTTCTATCATGATAATATGACACTTAAAAGTATCCCTACTAGAGTCATAATTGGACTTACCTGAAAGCACTAGGAGGTCTATAAGCAGCACGATGAGATTGGCCAAAAAGAGTTCGTTGTCTCTCTCTCGGGGTAAAAGGCCTTTTTGTATTGACGGGCCTTAAAGGAGCCCCTGCTTTAGGTTTCGTGGTGGACATGGTGCCGATGCTTGCTCTGGCTTCGCTGATAATTTCTGCACTAGTTTTTGTCATAAAAGAGGGTGGTGCGTAAAAAGGTTTTGATCCAGAGCCAGTAACCGCTGAATGGTGCGGCGGCTCCATATCTGCAAACAATTCAAAGCAAATTATAATGACAATTATATCATAAACTTCGATTCGTGATTTACAACCTACACAAACATGGCATATCAAATTAAGAGAAAACACAACAATAAAAGACCAATACAAATTCGAGAGAAACAATAGAAATAAGTTAACGTGTTCTGACGTGGCCATCCATTTGACTTCATGCAACCTCCCTCACTTTTAATATTTAATAAAATTATTTATTATCATGTTGGGGGGGTTAGTTTTTGGATTTTTGGGCTCCTGGGGGCCCACTGATTATGTATACAAAATTTGGTTGAGTTTGGTATAAGAGCCTATATTTTCATTTTTTTGACGGCGCCCCCCCCCCCCCCCCCCCCCCCACGCATTGGAGATCAACATTTTTTTTATGTTTATTTAAAAAAAAACTTATAACATTAAATTTTAAAATAAACTTCTATGTGGGGGGGCGTCTCACCCCCCTGCTTGGACAATTCGATCGCGACACACTTTCGAGATAAAAAGTATATCTTATATACATCGGCCACCCCTGAACTATATAGTTCAATTGAACTAGTTCCATATAATGAACGAACTATAAAAGAACTATTCCTTAAAAAGAACGATTTTTCCCATCTCTATTAAAAATGTTGAAAAAGGAAATGAATTTAAAAATATAATGCTCTTTTTATTTAGTTTGAGATAGGATCCATTTTTTATTAAGGGGGGGGGGGGGTAAAACTCACTGGCTGCCGACCTCCACCCCCAAATCAGAGGTCTGGATCCTCGCCTGCACAGAATATGTATACAAAATTTGGTCAAAAGGGCTATAATTTTCATTTTCAACCCTCTCCCCCATTTTGGGTGGTTAATTTTTGCATTTCTAGCCTTCTGGGGGTCCATAGAATATGTATACAAAATTTGGTTGAGTTTAGTCAAAAGGGCTAGAATTTTCATTTTTGTCCCCTCTTTTTGTCTTAAAACACATTAAAAAAAAATTCTAGTTAAATTTTTTTCATTTTTTTATGCTTCTTCAAAATGTGAAATTTTTATGCCCCCACCCTGTATTAATGGCTTTATTCTCAATAACTTGACGTAATTGTAGCATAGAGATTTTCGATTTAAATATAAAAATATCAACTACTCAATATTCATATTAGAGTAATGAATTTATTATGTAAAACTAAAAATAGTTGTCACGCAAATTAAATAGATTATAAAATCTAGCTAAAGGATTACTTATCATTAAACATATCTAAATACCTTTTGTATATCTCTGATCTTGTGCTCTTAGATAAATTGTTATATGATTTGAAACTATTTTTATTAGATATTTCATTTTGAATCCGATTACTGTTTACTTTCTTCTTCTGTATATAAATAAATAAACACTTTTGAAGTTATATTCCATGATTAAGATTTATATTCGTTGTGTTTTAATTATTGTAAATGTTTATTATGAATACAAAAAATATCTTGTTGAATCCATGAGTTCTTTTTAATAGCATTTTGGTAACAGAGTGTAATATAATATGATGGATACAATAACATCGATTCAATAGAAAATCGAACATTTGACATGGGTTAAATTATGAAATATGTCTGGGCACTCAAGGTATGTTAAGTGCAATTTTAAGAAGTTATTTAAAAATGTAATTAGGAAATAAAGAAAAATGAACTGACGTGTTCTGATGTGGCCATCCACTTGACTTTACCATACAACTCTATATCTTCACTTATATTTGATATTTAATAATATTTACTATATATATTTGTCTAGATTAATTTGTAACAACGCTTAGAGAAATTTCTCTAAAAAAATTACCCTCTTGCCTAGAATGGAACCGACGTACTCTTGAACTAAGGGCATCAGCTCTAGCCATTATATCTTGATTTCTGTTACTAAAACTATATATTTTTGATTTAGATTTTGTGTCGAGATAATATTGTATTCATTTGAACTCGAATGAAAATGAAAAAACACCAATAGATTTTAAATTAAGAAACATTAAATATATATTAATTAACGAGGCAAATTTGAAATATAATTGTCAGCTCGGATTTTAAACTGATGGCTCCAATCGATTTTCATTAACCAGGCAAATTTGAAATATCATTCTAATTTGGACTCGAATTTTGAAATGAAAGACTCCAATTCATTTTAAATTAAGAAACATTAAATATATTGATAATTGTTCCCCCCCCCCCTCGCCACTCAAAAATTAAAGAGGCGAAAGTTTTTAAGAAACGATGTATTTTCGGTAGTTTACGGGTATACATTTGGAGTGTGGTTTTTTAAGAGGAATAAAATTTTTGACCGAGACGCTCCCGCCGGGCACCATCGGCACGCCCTCGAAGCTCGTTATTTATAATCGTGAGGAGAGGGGGTTAATTTTTGCATTTTTAGACTCCTGGGGTCCCACTGATTATGTAAATAATGTTTTCCTGGACGAAAAATCCCTTTTTAAAAAGGAATTGATCTCTCGACTAGGTCGACACTTTTGTATTATTGCGGTAGAGCTATTGTTGGAAACGTCTGGATAGCAAGTTCTTAGGGTTTTAGACTTTTGGGGATGGTAGGTTCTGGAACTGGGGAGACGATTTGTTTCGAAATGATAATATATTTTATTTGATAAATCAATCCTTTTTAAATGTTTTTTCTTTTTTATTTAGATATATTTTAAGTAAGTATACAATAGTTTTTACACTCGTGAAAAATGGAAAACACACCGTGTGAGTTGAAATTTATATAATCGGCTTGAGTCCGAAAGAAGAAGAATATTTACCGGGAGTAATACAGGTAAAATCGATAGAGATGAAGGGCCGTACGGGTTAACCGTTTGTACCAGGTAGCACGTAAGATAGTGACCTGAATCGCTTTTGGAATTTGGTGGGCAACTGGTAAGCGCTGGTTCGAACTGGTCCCTAAGAAATGTAAATGTGCAGCACAACTCTGAAGCTGCGCACGTTCGCAGAAACGCATAAATATTGATTGTGAACCAAAAACAAGCATAACTCTTATACTCGAACTGTAAATGGCAGTAGGCCCAACGAACACACAGTTCAGCGTATCTCAGCGCTTTACTTATAGCGAACTAGAACGTAAGAAGTGTAAATGTGCAGCATAACTCTGTGCTGCGCATACCTGCAGAAACGCATAAATATTGATTGTGAAACTAAAAATAAGCATAGGTCCTTTTTATACTCGAATCGTAAATGCGTAGCTCCACGAACACACAGTTCGTAGCAGCTGCGCATACTATTTATAGCGAACTAGAACCTAAGAAATGTAAATGTGCAGCATAACTCTGTGCTGCGCATACCTGCAGAAACGCATAAATATTGATTGTGAACTAAAAATAAGCATAACCTTTATACTGAACTGTAAATGCGTAGCTCCACGAACACACAGTTCGTGCAGCTGCGCATACTATTTATAGCGAACTAGAACCTAAGAAATGTAAATGTGCAGCATAACTCTGTGCTGCGCATACCTAGAAAAAACCCTGGTTACTAGAACCAGGCCACTCACAAAGCAAACTGTACATGGGTATATTTAATAGTTTCTTAGATATGGCTAGAAAGAACGAATCCACCTCCACGCGGTGTACACGGGCAATGCCTTTGGGGATTAATTAATCGTCAAAAGTAGCTAAGGATTCTTAATAACCCTCCAATGTTAGTTAAATTCAATTCAGGGACAGGGGGTAGTGATGAGCCTTTGGGCTCCTTAAGCTATCACATAGAAAGTAAAATAGAGTGAGTGAGTGGTTCGAACTGGTTGGAGGAGAGGCTTGTCCCTAGGGCCGAAAGATGTATTAACTGAAGAGGGATTCGCTCTGCTGCCTTATATACTGAAAGTTAAACGACAGGTCAGCATAAAAGTGGTGTGACACAGGGGCAGTGGTAAGGGCGCGTGGGAAAGTTAACTTGTATACAAAATTTGGTTGTTTTTGATCCAACTGGCTAGAATTTTCATTTTTGACCCTCTCCCCATTTTAAGAAGTTGAAAGATAGAAAGTTGCGTTGTCTGTGTCCCAAACTCTACTAGCAGACGAAATTTCATGATGATGGAAAATGATTGCAAGTACCCTATAGGTTTTGATGACCTGTCAGTGAGTGAGTGCCAAAATTAGCTATTTTCTCAGGTCCATATCTCAGAATCTATTTAAGCTATATTATTGAAATTTGGTACTCTCTTCAAGATGGATTACATAATTACATGTGTATAATTTCAGCTCTGTATCTCAAATGGGTTCCGAGCTGCAGGGGGGCGAAATGGTTCGTGTAAATAGTGTACAGCGTGTACGCCCAAAACCAATGCTCGACACTTGGCCTGTGCCCTTTGATATGGTAGTATCTAGAATTTCGGGACTTGGCCACAACTTTTCTGGAAGGTTGCGAATTTTCTATTCTAATATTGAAATCGTATGGGCGGTAAAAAGGTTATTTATTATATCAGAGTTTTGAATAACACACTCGTTTTTAATTATAAGTAATAAAAAAACTTTATTAGTGATAGGTAATAAATAGATTTATCAGTGATATAATCATATTTGTATTTAATTACACTAACACCGCTACATTCAGACATTTTTATTCACTGTTGAAACTCTGTTGATAAAATTAAATTGTTTGTATATAAAATACAAATGCAGTGGAGGATTACCCACTTGGCCAGGGTCGGCAACCTGCGGCCTTTGCTGAAAATTTTTTAACAAAAATCTGCTTTCGCAACCGTATTTTTGAAAAATCTAAGAAATTATAGTTTGAGTTTAAATCAAGAAAACTTTGATTCCAAAATATTCGTTGAAATGATTAATTTTATTTTAGTTCCGTTTTCAAATATATTTCAAGATTTTAGAAAAGGATCAGGAGATGATGAAATTTATATTACATCTGCTGAAGTGTGATTTAAGATTAATAGACGTCAAAACTTTTGCTGGGATATCTATTCCAGATCTACAATTGGAGATTCTGGAAATTCAGAATAAAAGTATCTGGATGCAAAAACTTCACAGATTAAAATAAGCTAACGTGTTCTGATGTGGCCATCCACTTGACTTTACCATACAACCTGGCCCCTAAAATTATTTATAATTATGTAGCGGGGGGGGGGGCTAGTTTTTGTATTTTTATACTTCTGGGGTCCCAGTGATTATGTATACAAAATTTGGTTGAGTTTGGTAAATGGGCAAGATTTTCATTTTTTGACCCTACACCCCCCTCCCCCATTTTGGGCGGTTAGTTTTTGCATTTTTAGACTTCTGGGGGTCAACTGATTATGTATACAAAATTTGAATGAGTTTGCTCAAATGGCCTAGATTTTTCATTTTTAACCCCCCCCCCCCTCCACCCCCTTAATTTTGGGTCGATATGCACCAAAATCTAATCAGCTCTTAATCTCAATGGACCAAAACTACGTGAAATTTGGTTTCGATATTCACACTAGTTTTTGAGCTAGCTCGTCCACAATATTTGGTAACGCACAGACCAACTAACAGACATTTTGACAAAACAATTATTATATCGAAAAATATAATTTTTTCGATGTTCACTTATTAGAGCTTTTTTGTAGAGCAAAAATGCCATGGTTTCGCTCAATTTTTTAATCGAAATAGTTTCAGCCGTTTTCGAGATATTTCGAAAAAACCCACTTTTTTCATGCACGATTACAATACTTGACCATACCCTGTATGGTAAAATAAAAAAATGAGGTAACTATGGAGGAAACACGACAAGACATTATATTTAAATGCTGGAACTCTTTTCCAGCTTTTTATTCAAATGCCAGGAGATTAGCTTTTGGGATTTTGACCTTATTTGGAACCACATACAATTGTGAACAATTTTTTCTCTAAGATGCACTACATTAAAACAAACATAGAGGCAGATTAACCGATGCTAGTTTAAAACCTTCTAAAATGCACCAAGTACACTCAAAATTTGACTATTTTGGCGAATAAAGTACAAGTCCAAAATTCACATTGAATACCGAAATAATTAAAAATACCGCTTCGGAAGAATGCTTCATCTTTTGAGGCTATCCACGAATCGACCCAATTTTTGGTATCTTCATATCATGTGAAGTGCTGCTCAGACAGGCCATGCGCCATCGATCGAAACAAGTGGACATCACATGGAGCAATGTTTGGAGAATATAGCGGGTGGAGTCGAACTTCCCCATTGATTGTTTTCAAATTGGTTTTGACTGGTTATGCGGTTCAACGTTTCTCGGCGTCAGTTCAGATGGAACTCAATTTCCTTGTTTTTGAATCATTCCCAATGAATTCAACCAATGTGAAATTGCTTGTTGAGTCACTCCTAATATATGGTATGTGCACGTTCTTCTAGCGTTTGGCACGAATCTTAGTCCGATAATGCTTTCAATTCTTCGTACACTTTCGGTCTTCTGCTACGTTCTTTGTCTTCGATGTCAAATTCATCCTTCTTAAACTTTTAAAACTACTGACGGCAACTTCTCTCACTTAAAGTTGTCTCACCATATGCTTCTACAACCAATCGATGCAGATTTTTTCAAATTGAAGAAGTAAATCAAAAGTTCCCGCAAATGACTCTTATTCGGCTCAAAACTCGACATTTTCGCACACAATAAAATATAATATACTGATGAAAATTTACTAAGATTTCAAGGTTATGTTGTTGACAAATATACAACCTTTACGATATTTAAGTTTTAATTCTGACAATTTTAATGATAACGTCAAGATTTAATCATGACTACACTCTTGCTGTTGAGTATTTCTGTCTAGCTTCTGTTAATTCCTGTATGATCGCCTCTGATTGTATATGTGTGATAAAATTATGTCGGATCAAATGAAGTGTACAGAGCTTGCTGCTCTTTTTCCCCTACATAGCCCCCAATTATGCATTAAGAAGTAGGTATAATGCTATCAAGAGATGCCTACTGGTAGACATCCTGAAAGAAATCCAGTCTTTAGACTCTGTCATTGTTACAATGAGTTGGCACCAAAATTGGTTAATCCTCACGAATTTTCTTTGGAAATCAATAAGGTAGCGGCTTTATTCAAGAAGCTCACACTTATTTATGAATAACTAATGTAATGCTAATATATAATTATGTAATATGTTGATGTATGTAATGAGTATTGTTAATGTATTGTTGTGTATGTAATGAGTATTGTTAATGTATTGTTGATGTATGTAATGAGTATTGTTAATGTATTGTTGTGTATGTAATGAGTATTGTTAATGTATTGTTGATGTATGTAATGAGTATTGTTAATGTATTGTTGTGTATGTAATGAGTATTGTTAATGTATTGTTGTGTATGTAATGAGTATTGTTAATGTATAATTTTATAATTTTGTAAATTGAGGCTTTTAGCCGTTGAAAATGAAATAAATAAATAAAAAAATAAATAACTTACTGATGGGACCAACTTTGTCAAACGGCGGAAACTTATTTGTACACCTATTATATCAATTATTAATTACACATATTAAATAGAACGAAGAACATGTTTGTTTATTTTCTATATCAATAATAATAATAAATACATTATTGTTGCCATGGCAACCTAATTAGAATTAATTAATTAATCTATATTAGTGATCTACAAATATTATGATAATTTTTCGGAATAGTGCTCATTGAATATTGTATTTAGAAAATTAATTCAAGTTTCTATTAATTCTAGAGCCATTATAATTGAATATTCAGCTATAATTAATCAAATTTGTCCATATTCAAATGGAAAATAGAAATACATTCAATTTAATTGATTTTCTCTGCATGGTTGAAAACAAAGTTTTCCAATATCCCTGTGATTCGTTGTAAACAATCATTTTTGCAGTGGAATGGCCGATACACTGTAAATCTATGATGTATGGGAGCCAACCAGCCAACACCAACGGCTTTAGAAATATAGGGATCGAAACATCAATTAATTATTTTAATTGGAAAGAATTTTCTAATTCAATCGTCTAAACAAAAAAAGCTTATAGGTACATGAAAATAATCAGTTCTTTCGTGAAATTAAATTGAAATTAACTTTATGATTCCCCCCCCCCCCCCATGAATATTATATTTTATTCACTTCTAAAGAATTAGAAGAGATTTTTATTACCTTTTGTTCAAGTTATAAACCTGACGGTTTTTATTTTTCGGATATTTTGTAGCCATCTTCAACTCCTCCCCAATGACGCACCCTGCATCTTAACCCCACCCCCACCTGTGGTCAAAGGGCACCCTTGAATAATTGTTGATAAACATGGTGTCGATGCAAGATGAAATATTATTTAATTCAACCAGTATTATAAAATTAAATGATTTTTTTATTTTTTTCACTTAAAATTCTTACATTAATAATTTCGACTAAATATTTTAGACCATACTAATATACAGGGTGTCCCGTATCACAACAATAAACAGAGGATAGACCAAATTAAGACGGCCCTGAAACTAATTTTTTTTTAATAAAAATCTTATAGGTTTCGAGTTATAGGGATTTTTTTAAATAGTGACAATTTCTACTCTGGTCTAAATATCGAGATGCTGTCGTTACAAATTTACATATTTTATTATTCTAATTTTTATTACGCAATCCCGAATAATCCTGCTATTGACCAGAGTCCAAAAAAAAACAATAAGTACTATACTTTTGGAGAAAAAAATATTTTTTGTCGGACTTATGTTTTAAAACATTTTTATCAACTATAACTTTGAATCATCTTTAATGTTAAAAAAAAAAAAACGTCTACTAAACAAGCATGTCAAGTTATTTAAAAAATTATTCCATTTAGTCAAGATTTCAAAATGGTACAGCACTTTGTATTTTATTTTTTAGCAAAAAAAACATTGATATTTTTTTGGCAAAATTAGCTAATTTAAAAACATATTTTGAGAGAAGTTTTGTTATTTATTTAATATGTTAATCAATTATGTCGCATCTTAATTGAACTAATCTATGGCTATTAATGAAATTATTATTAGCTATTATAATATTAATGTCTATATAGCCAAAGATTAGTTTAATTAAGATGAGACATATTTGATTAACATATTAAATAAATAAATATTTCGCTTTCCAAACGGGTTCCGTCACCAAAAAAGTTTGAGAACCGCTGGTGTAGATGGTGTGGAGAGGACAAAGAGACGTTTGACCACGCTAAAATACTACTATATATATATGTGTCTAGATTAATTTGTAACAACGCTTAGAGAAATTTCTCTAAAAAAATTACCGTCTTGCTCTAGAATCGAACCGACGAACTCTTGAACTAAGGGCATTAGCTCTAGCCATTACATCATTGAAACATTAATAATTATTAAACCATTAATTATTCCAGCGCCTCCTCAATCGATCGCAGACCCCAAAGATCGAAAATAATTTTCTCTTCACCTGGGAGGCGACCACAACGAGGCCGTGTAAAGACAATTAATAACAAATTCAAATTTAGAAACGAAGAAAAATATTATTTTTGTTACAGACAAAAGGATCAGCCGGGGCTCGAACCCGGGATCTTGCATAGTACTGCATGCTTTGTCATGAGAGGTTTGTCTCCTATATCCACTAAGCTACTGATCCTCGAACTCCAAACTAATACCTTTGCGTCTATATGAATTATGGAATTTCTTTTAATCCTCTCCTCGTTCATTTTTCGTAGCGTAGGCCTTGTGAAGAGAAAATTATTTTCGATCTTTGGGGTCTCGCGATCGATTGGGAGGCGCTGGAATAATTAATTGTTTAATTAATGAATCAAGGCCTACGCTACGAAAAATGAACGAGGAGAGGATTAAAAAAGAAATTCCATAATTCATGATAGAGACAAGAGGTATTAGTTTGGGTTCGGGGATCAGTAGCTTAGTGGATATAGGAGGTAAACCTCTTATGACAAAGCATTGCAGTACATATGCAAAGATCCCGGGTTCGAGCCCCGGCTGATCCTTTTGTCTGTAATAAAAATAATATTTTCTTCGTTTCCTAAATTTGAATTTGTTATTAATAATTATATCTTGATTTCTCTTACTAAAACTATATAATTTTTGATTTAGACTGTGTCGAGATAATATTGTATTCATTTGAACTCGAATGAAAATGAAAAAACACCAATAGATTTTAAATTAAGAAACATTAAATATATATTAATTAACGAGGTAAATTTGAAATATAATTGTCAGCTCGGATTTTAAACTGATGGCTCCAATCGATTTTCATTAACCAGGCAAATTTGAAATATAATTGTAATTTTGAAATGAAAGACTCCAATTCATTTTAAATTAAGAAACATTAAATATATTCATAATTATTCCCCCCTCCCCCGCCACTCAAAAATTAAAGAGGCGAAACTTTTAAGAGACGATGTATTTTCGGTAGTTTACGGGTATACATTTGGAGTGTGGTTTTTTAAGAGGAATAAAATTTTTGGACCGAGACGCTGCCCGCCAGGGCACCAACCCGGAGGGCCGAGCTTCGAGGCCGTGCCGAAGGCACGCACGAAAAGCTCGTGTGTACATAAATGAGAACAGATACTTTTTTTATGAAAATGATTTGAGAAGGAGTTACACCAAAAAGGTGCAACCCCTAAAGCCCTGGGTTAGCCCCTCCATCATGAAAAGAAGAAGAAAGAAATTTATGGGCTGGGCGGGGGTCGAAGATACTGGATTTGACTTACAAGATTGGGAGAAGAAATTGACAGGAGCAGTGGACAGAGAAACTCTGGAGACAGACGGTGGACAAGATAGACAAGGGACAAGGGACAAATAAAAGGGACGACGGACAGAAGAAGAAGGCTTAGAAGAGAGAGAGCCAAAGATGGAAGATATCCGAAAGAGAAATAAGCTGACGTGTTCTGATGTGGCCATCCACTTGACTTTACCATACAACCAGGCCCCTAAAATTATTTATAATCATGTAGGGGGGGGGTTAGTTTTTGAATTGTTATACTTCTGGGGTCCCACTGATTATGTATACAAAATTTGGTTGAGTTTGCACAAACGGCCCCAATTTTTAACCCCCTCCACCCCCCTTAATTTTAGGTCGATATGCACCAAAATCTAATCAGCTCTTAATCTCAATGGACCAAAACTACGTGTGAAATTTTGTTTTGATATTCACACTAGTTTTTGAGCAAACTCGACCACAAAAATTTGGTAACGCACAGACTAACTAACTAGACATTTTGACAAAACAATTATTATCTCAAAAAATGTAATTTTTTCGATGTTCACTTATTAGGGCTTTTTTTGTAGAGCGAAATGCCATGGTTTTGCTCAATTTTTTTAATCAAAATAGTTTCAGCTGTTTTTGAGATATTTCGAAAAAAAAGAACGAAAAAATCCACTTTTTTAATGCACGATTACAATACTTGACCATACCCTGTATGGTAAAGTAAAAAGAAAAAGGTAAAAAGAAGAAAGAAATATTTCGTGTATTTTGTATATTAACTATTTTTAAGTGATTGTAAAAAGAATTGTATGAATCCAAAACCCAAATAGGATAAGGATTGAATAAAATAAAAAAATAAAATAAAAAACACGCTAAAGAAATTGAATATTTTGAATATATAGGCAATTTTACAAATTGTCCTACCTTTAAATCAAAAAACAAAAAATATATATAAATAATATTTACGAAAAATTATTTTTCTCTAAAAGTTTTTGATAAGTATATAAATAAATAAAATAAATAAATAAAATTTAATTGTTTATTGTATTATTAATTTATTCATGTTAAATAAATAATTATAATTAATTAATTAATTAAGGGTGATTTCACTAAAATGTCAACTCTTAATAAAATGAATCACAAAAATAAAATCTTTAACCGCTTTATTATTAATAAATATAAATGATAAATAAATAAATATAATGATAAATAAATATGTATATTTTTTATTTTTTATTTAAAGGTAATTTAACATTGCCTATATTCAAAATATTTAATTTGTTTAGTGTTGTTTTTTGTAAACGTTAGAGAAAATAACTTTTTACTTTACCATACAGTGTATGGCATTTCGGTCTACAAAAAACTCTAATAAGTGAACATCGAAAAAATTATATTTTTCGAGATAATAATTGTTTTTTCAAAATGTCTATTAGTTTGTGCGTTGCCAAATTTTTGTGGACGACCTAGCACAAAAACTAGTGTGAATATCGAAACCAAATTTCACACGTAATTTTGGTTCATTGAGATTAAGAGCTTATTAGATTTTGGTGCATATTGACCCAAAATTAAGGGGGGGGGTTAAAAATTAAAAATCTAGGCCATTTGAGCAAACTCAACTAAATTTTGTATACATAATCAGTGGGACCCCAGAAGTCTAAAAATGTAAAAACTAACCCCCCCCCCTACATGATTATAAATAATTTTATTAAATATTAAATATAAGTGAGGGGCCAGGTTGTATGGTAAAGTCAAGTGGATGGCACATCAGAACACGTCAGTTTATTTTTTTATTTTTTGAAAAATTCCAATGATAAAGAGAGAAATTGTTCAAAAAATGTTTGAATTTAAAATAAACGTTTTTTAAAAGATTTCTATTTATTTATAAAACAACAATATAAACAAACAATAATACAATCAATAATTGTTTTTGTTTTTCAAATAAAAATAACAAAATACGTGGGATATTAAGAAAAAAAATCAAATATTTTGCGAGGTGCGTGCCATGGTCTTAAAGGGATTGGTCAAACACTGAAACGGTGACCAATTCAATTCAATTAGGTGCAGATTGTGTGTGTTAAGTTGTTTGAATTGTACCAACATTCACCATAAGCGGTCATAGAGTAGAATTTAAGGGTGTCGATTCTTGAGTGTCTTCATAATTCAATCGAGGAGACGAAAAACAATAATTAAAAACCACGAATGATTAGGTGTGGGTGTGGAGGAATCTGGCAAGGTGCTGCTAGGGCGTTCGTAGACAGGTAGGTAAGTTAGGTGGTAGGTGGTAGGTGGTAGGTGAGGTGGTGCTAGGGCGCAAGAGCACTTGCAACTGAATTGCGATATCGATTCTACTCCTCCATGTCTTTTATCTAGGATCTCTCTCTATAGCATACAAAGCTAGAAAATCAATAGCTGAATAAATAGTTTAGATGTCGTGTTCTTATTTATTCCCTAAGGGTCAACTTTCTAAGAAAATCTCCATTCTCAGCTCATTAATATGTTTAATGACAATTATTATTATTTAAAGAAAGTTTACTTATAAGTATTTTTGTCATAAGTATTACTAAGATTGAAATATTGATTAAATGTTTTTGTATTTCACCATGGGTCGGGCCTGGGGGCTCAAACAAAATAAGCGGACATGTTCTGATGTGGCCATCTACTTGACTTTACGATACCATACAACCTGGCCCCTAAAATTATTTATAATCATGTAAGGGAGGGTTAGTTTTTGCATTTTTAGACTTGGGGTCCCACTGATTATGTATACAAAATTTGGTTGAGTTTGGAACAAAAGACTATATTTTCATTTTTTGACCCTACACCTCCCCTCCCCCTACCAATTTTGGGAGGTTAGTTTTTGCATTTTTAGACTTCTGGGGTCCCACTGATTATGTATACAAAATTTGGTTGAGTTTGGAACAAAAGCCTATATTTTCATTTTTTGACCCTACACCTCCCCTCCCCCACCAATTTTGGGAGGTTAGTTTTTCCATTTTTAGACTTCTGGGGTCCCAATGATTATGTATACAAAATTTGGTTGAGTTTGGAACAAAAGCCTATATTTTCATTTTTTGACCCTACACCTCCCCTCCCCCCACCAATTTTGGGAGGTTAGTTTTTCCATTTCTAGACTTCTGGGGTCCCACTGATTATGTATACAAAATTTGGTTGAGTTTGCTCAAATGGCCTAGATTTTTAATTTTTAACCCCCTTCCACCCCCTTAATTTTGGGTCAATATGCACCAAAATCTAACCACACTTAATCTCTTTTTACTGCCGAAGTAAACTTGACATTATAATGAGAATTTTGTTGCCTGGCAACTAAACGAAAAACTACCTGTGAAAAAATTACGAGTCCGTAGGACGAGTAATTTCTGGTAGTTTTTGATTTAAATTGCCCAAAGGCAACAAAACTCGAATTATAAAATATCAAGTTTACTTCGACTAAAAAGCTTGAGTGTAATTCGGTAAGACAATTTAATGAATCAATACGTAAATCACCAAAATTAACAAAATTAAGACATAAATTAGTTTATCTAATTTAGAGGAAAAATACAATTGTTAAAAATACAATTCTTATAAACAACTTGATAAAAAAATAAAAATAAAAAAAATAATCGTATAGGATCTGAAATAAAAACATAAAATTAAATAAAGATTTGTGACTCCAAGCTATATAAAAAAGAGCCACTTGAACCCCTGTATTGTAAACGCACCTGTTTAATTTATGACTTGGACCAGGGGTCTCCCCAAGCTTTCCGAGCCTTAGGGGTAGCCACCTCGAGTTACTCCAGTAAGTTCAGGGGCCAAAACCACGAGTGATGAAACGTTGACACGACATCTTGTGGACACTAAGCGGAAATAGTTAGTACCTTCTATATGCTAACGAAGCTAATATCACCGCGTACAGAATATATCAGACGGTTCGAGAAAGTTCTGGTGTGTATTCAACACGCCAGATGACGTGACAGGATATACAGAAGGCTAGTGGCTGCAACCTACAATCGGTTCCTATGACACCGACGACAGAAATATAAATAGCGCGCACCTCCACAAGAACGCAGTGTTTGACGCGTTGTTTCAGTTCAATCATCTTTGCAGCTGTCATACTGATTTGAAATGTTGCCTTCAGCGCATGCAACATACCACCAGGACTATGTAGCAGAAGGAGAAAAGAACTTCAGAAAAATTGACAGTGAATGCGGAAAATTCAAAGGTCGATGCCCTGGAACATACTCAGTGACTACGCAAATGGAGTCCATAATGCTACGAAGCGCTATGTTTTGATTTGCAGCTGAAAGCCTAATGCACGTTCTCAAGGAATATAACATTAAACGTCATTATGAAACAAAACATTTTTCAAAATTACTCAAAATATACAGGAAGTTTGCGGACATGAAAAGGAAAACGAAGCTATCAAGCTGCGGCGGTGAGAATCGCAGCAATCTTCATTTACAGGAAGGCTTCAAAAACTGAACAAGAGGCTGCACGCTCGTGCCAGCTTTCGTTTGGCTCTTGAAATTGCAAAACCTGGAGCACCATTCACCGATGGAGGAAATGATCAAAGAATGCCGGTTGCAGTAGCCGGAGTTGAAGCAAAGTGCCTGAAAAGGTAGAATTTATTAAAAACTGTCAGTATGTCAGCAAACACTGGCTCGAGAGGTTAGAAAACATCGCTGAGAAAATGTAATCCTCTCAACTGTTCGACAAAAATGGACATGTTGAGGGTTTTCTTTGGCCTTGGATGAGTCAACGGATGTGTCAGATGCTGCTCAGGTGTTGATTTATATTCGGGGAGGGTAGATAAAAGCTATGAAGTGCGCATGAAGGAGACTTCTTGGATATGTATAGTATTCATGGCACAACTACTGGTACAGATATTTTTAAAGCGATTGAAAGGGCGTTACATCAAAAGAAACCTTCGATGGAAAACTTGAAAATGTATTACACACAACTGATGGAGGCAAAAACATGAGGTGGGAAAGATAAAGCGGAGTGGTCGCTCTTGTGTCGTGCGGCTGTAGAAAATGACGGTGGTTCAAAACCATTAGTCTTACATTGTATCGTTACATCAAACGGTCTTTGATGAAAGTGTTTGGATATGTCTAAAGTTCTGAAACCAGTCATATCAACTGTTAATTTTATCAGATCTTTTGGGCTGAATCACCGACAATTCCGACAATTTATTGAAAGAGATTGGAGAAAATGACTTACCTTATCATACTGGCGTACACGGTTGGCTTAGTTGTGCGGAAAGTCCTTCAGCGCTTTTTTTAACTGTCGAGCAGTGGTCGAAATTTTTTGAATGAAAAGCATCAAACACACTCTTACTGAATTACAAAACAACGCATGGCTGTGAAAGTTAGCATTCTGCGTTGATTTTGACAAAACATGTGAACGAACTGAATTTGAGATTGCGAGGAGAGAAACCAGCGTCTTCCTGATTTATACACCAATATCAAATCATTCCGGAAGAAATTGATACCGGCATTCGATCACAACTGCGCAGCAAATGTGCGGGGCCGAGGTGGGTGGGGTGCGGGTGGTGGTGTGGGGGGCGGATGTTGTGTTGGGAACGGGTGCATGGTGCGTGGGTGGGGGTGCTGGAGGGGTTTCGGGGGTGAGGGGTTAGGGTGCGGAATGGAGTGTTGGGGTGGTGGCGTGGAGGCGGGGGTTGGGCATGGTGCGGGGTGTGGGGGTGCTGGGTGGGTATCGGGGGTGTGATGGGTGAGGATGGGGTTCGAGGGCTGGGGGTCCAGGGGCGTGACCCCTGGCTAGCAAGAGGGCCGCCGAAGGCGGGCCTTGCAGCTAGTATTAAATATAAGTGAGGAGACAGGTTGTATGGTAAAGTCAAGTGGATGGCCACATCAGAACACGTCAGCTTATTTACTGAGTGCTTAAGCAATTTTGATCGTGGTTGCGGCGTAAAGGCTCCAAATTCAAGCTTTCACGTGACAAAATAATTAAAAAAAAAAATACCTATGATATGATTGGAACATACTCACCCATAAATACAATTCATACATAGGGCCTGGCTGATGGACACTGAGTATCCTAGGCTAAAAAAAGATTACAACAAGCACCATAAATCTATCTACTCTTATAAAACGAGCAAAAATTGTTTGTATATTTATATATATATATATATTATATATATATATATATATATATATATATATATATATATATATATATATATTTATATATATATTTGTATCATTGTTCTATTTTGAAAACGGCATTACCGATTTTGATTAAACAAATTCTATTAACAAGTTTTGAGGATGAGAAAGCGATCTGGCTAGGTCTGGACCTCGACAAATTTAATCTTAATTGATCTTTTCTTAATTAAAGTAATTATTGACAGATGAAAATCTCAATAAAAAAGTTTGTTTACATTTTTTTCAATTATGTTTTATTTTTAATTGGTTTTTTAATTTTAAAACCCACTAATAGGTTATAGCAAATATTAATATATTATATTAAAATTAGGAATTTTTTGGGTGCATTGGTGGGGGACGAGGTGTGTGGTTTCGGGAGGGGGGGGTCAGGGGTTACCGTGCATCGCTCGGTGGCTCCAGGTACTATATTTAAAAGCTTATCATTAGAAATTATGGACATTTTTATTTACATTAAAGTCATTTCGGAATAAGGATGGACAAAAAAATAATCAATTTTTAAGTACAAAATATTATTTTATTATAAATATATTAATATTTACTTAAAAGAAGCTATTGTATACAAAAATTAAAAATGCACAGGTCTTTAATGAAACCTGAATTTTTCTTTGGTTTTGGCCGAATATGTGAATAAATAAATAAATAAATAAATAAATATTTTTCACCATTTTATATATATAGCCATATGAATTATTATGACTAAAATAATGGGAAGTTATGGATAGATAAAAGTTTATTAATTGAAAAAAGTTTTTGTTTTTTTGAGATAATTTTTCTTTCAAATATTATATATATAGAGATTATTCTGGCCCTTTTAGTATTAAATTCGGAAAATTCCAAAATTAAAAAATATATTCCAATTATTATTAGTGTATAATAAAAATAACACTTTTTAGGACATAGATTGAAATTTAGATATTTCTAAAAGCCAATATTTGGTAGGAACCACAATCATTTTAATCAAATAGAAATCGTATATATACCTGGTGATTTTTTTTATCTTGAGACAGTCCTATAACTCAAAAACAGTGCATTATATGAAAAAAAGTTTCAAATAAAAGTTTATTTATATCTAAGGGGAAACTAAACTACGCTATTGTTTGTCGACCTAGGTCAAGCTTTCAAGGGTATTTCAATGTCAAGTTCTGTTTTTTAAATGGAAACTCTATATTTTTCTATACGTCTACTTAATCTACAAAAAAAAAACTGAACAACTTTCAAAAGAACTTTCCTTTATACGACATCAAATAAACAAAATACATGAATCAATTAGATCTCAAAAAAATTTCTTAATAATTATTTTTAACAATTATTTAACTTAATTATCAAATAATAATGATTAAATAATCAATTATTAAATAAATAATTTAATAATAATTGATGAATTCCAGTTCCAATTTAGTTATTTTAGCCTTTATATTTCCTGTTTTTTTTTTTTAATAGATTTTACAACACAATAAAATGAAGCTTGTGAGGGTGTGTTCCTATTAGAAAACCGCTCGGCATTCATTTCAATGGCAGTCCCATAACACTTATTCCACATTCACCGCATAATTTAAGACCATTTCAATTCTTTCTTAAACAAAAAAAATGCTCCATTTTTATTATGGTAATACAATATAACTATCTATTGGATTGACACGAGAAATAAACTTTTTTAAACTCAAGAATTTCAACTAGTTCTATTAAGTAGAAAATAATCTCTTAAATCTGTGTATAATGAAGTTTTAAGATCATTATAAAAACACTTATTTTCATTGTTGTGACTTTTCGATTTAATTAATGTTTATTTAATAATTAATTATTTAATCATTATTAATTGATAATTAAGTTGAATGATTGTTAAAAATAATTATTAAGATTTTTTTAGATCTAATTGATTCATGTATTTTGTTTATTTGATGTCGTATAAAAAATAGTACTTATGAAAGTTGTTTAGTTTTTTTTCTAGATTAAGTAGACATAAAAAAAATGTAGGTTTCCATTTAAAAAACAGAATTTGACCTTGAAATACCCTTGAAAGCTTGTTCTACGTCGACAAACAATAGCGTAATTCTAGTTTCCCCTTTGATATTAATAATCTTTTATTTGAAACTTTTTTTCATATAATGCACAGCTTTTGAATTATAAGACTGTCTCAAGATAAAAAACTCACCCGGTATATACTAGTATGTACCAATATTAAAGTAGCCGTCTTGAAAAATGAAATTCATCAGATTTTAATAAAACTCTGGAGATGGGTAAATCTTCTATCAGAGAATCCGTAATCAATAATAATAATAATAATAATAATATATATATTAGAGATTTTTCGGGTTTCTCCTCGTGGGTTTGAGAGTTTTTCTAGACGTTTCGGCTCTGCTTTGGAGCCATTTTCAAGAGAGGGAGCGCGGTGGACTACGTGGTCTTAGCCTCGTTGTCCAGGATTCGTTTTGGGAGTACCTCTGAAGGAACGCTGGACAACGAGTCTAAGACCAAGTAGACCACCCGCTTCCTCTCTTGAAAATGGCTCCAAAAACAGAGCCGAAACGTCGTGAAAATCTCTCAAACCCACGCGGACAAATCCGAAAAATCTCTAATGACATAGAATCCATCCGCGGAAAACTCAATAAACATATATGTATATAAATTACATAAAAGGTAATTAATTTTGGACATCTCATACTTCTATCCCGAGACGCCGCCCGCCAGGGCAACCCGCTCGACCCACCGGTCCCAGCTAGTTAATAAATAAAGACCGATAATCAATTGAGATTGTTATCCCTGTAGTGGCACTTTGCCTATGAGCCTATGTCATTCGGCCTGAAAATCAAAGAGGACATATTATAATCAAGGACAGAAAACTCGCATGTTGTTATCAATTCATTTTATTGACTGATTAGTGATTGTGTACGGCAATCAGAATAAAATCTAACCAGTGGTACATGGCCACTTCTCTCATCATTAGGAAGTTGTCGGGAAATCCGAGAGATGGCGTGAATAGCCAAAGCCCCAAAGCCAGTTGGCCCGGATTGCTGTTACTGGCACTCGGGTTCGATTCCCGAGGGGGTAAAAAACAACCCCTCTGACATATAATTAAAAATATTCCATTCCATCGGATTTAATAGATGACACCATCTTATGATTTTCTAGCAAAAGACGGCTACCTTAACATTGTACCAACCAATTTCCTCGTAAAATCGGGTTCTCTTTAAATCAGGGCTCGTTTTAAGCGGGTTCGACAGTATTTATTATGTCTAAATCCGAGATATGTACTTTATATGGCCAAACAATTACATTTGAATATTCTCTAATAGAAAATAAGTAAATTAGATTGTTGTTTTTTAACCTGCTTTTTACATTTACTTGCTATCGAGGGGTGAACCGCGACCTAATATGCTGTACACCTACTTCCACTTGTACTTCCAAATATTCCCAAGTACTTCCAAATATTCCCAAGTACTTCCAATTATTCCCAAGTACTTCCAATTATTCCCAAGTACTTCCAAATATTTCCAAGTACTTCCAAATATTTCCAAGTACTTCCAAATATTTCCAAGTACTTCCAAATATTCCCAAGTACTTCCACATATTTCCAAGTACTTTCAAATATGCCAAGTACTTCCAAAATACTTCCAAAGAGGTGTACACCTACTTCGAATAGCGGATCACCCCTCGCTTGCTATATTACACTGATCAACAAAAATTAAACAAAAATTTGTATCGGTAAACCTAACAATGGATTCCTGTAGAGTTTTATAC